>RJWM01002818.1:48721-122582 GCA_004363535.1 Dasyprocta punctata
TTTTTTTTTTTTTTTTTTTTTTTTTTTTTTGCATGGAGCAGGGTGAGTGTTTATCTTCTGACCCCGCTCTTCGGTCAGCAACCTAAAAGTTGTAACTGTTTGTTTCTTAGATTACTGGGGGAAGAGGGATTTTACAGAAAAACAGAAACCTTAGCGAATCAAGGGGGGTTTCTAATCTAAGACGGCGCATACAAAACAGCAAAACGGCACTTTGGTCAAATCACAGGCTACAGGTTATAACATATGTCATCAGGCATAATACAATCAAACAAATCAGAATAGAATAACATCATTGAAAACAAAACAATGAAAGCAATACAGGACTTCAAAACAAAATGATTGGATATCAATAATGGCTACCATAATGTATTTTGTTATCTTGGAAATAGATGTCCATGCCATCAAATATAATAAAATTAGACAAACCGAAATAGAATAAGATCAAACTAAAGAGCTCAATGAAAACAATATAGGACTCAGACCACGAAAATAGATTAACTATGGCCACTGCCTTCCCTTTTAGGCACTTCCTCCCCTTTCATTTTTACACTATGTATTGTGTATTTTGAATCCTACTAACTCCTTTAGTTTTTTTGTACTAGGGAGGTAACATGATGTTCACCCGTGTGACTCGGGTTCATTTCATCCATGAACATGATCTTAAGCTATATCCATTTACCTACAAGAGGCTTGGGGTTATCTTTCTTTATAGCTGAGTAACTTTCCCTTGGATAAAAATGCCATATCTTTCTTGTCCACTATGTAGCTAATGGGCAAGCTACTCCACTTCTTTCTACTTCCCTGTCACGTAGAGCATTGTTCTCTCCTTTGATTTCAGTCTGTGAACCCCCTTTTGACTTTAGTGTATTTCTTGTATAAAGCATATTGATGGATCCAGTCTCCTGATAAACTCTGCTTGTGCTTCTTTTTATTGGTGAATTGAGGCCGTCTACGTTAATGGTTAAGGCCAACATGCACTGCCTCAACTCTGCCATGCTATTTTCCTGCCATTGGCTGCCTACTTTTCCTCTCTATTCAATTGTCTGCCCCACACAGTGATATCCCTCCGCCACTGTTTCTGAAGCTGTGGTCTTTTTTATCTCTCTCTAGAATGTCCTTCAGTATTCTTTGTAGGGTTGGCTTGGTGGTCATAAATTCCTTTAGTTGTTCTTTGTCATGGAAGTATCTTATTTCTCCATTAATTTTGAAAGATAGTTTTGCAGGGTACATCAATCTGGGTTAGAAGTGGTTTTCTTTCAGGGCTTGAAATACTTCACTCCAAGCTCTTCTTGACCTGAGAGTTTGCGTTGAGAAGTCTGTTGTGATTCTGATGGGTTTTCATTTGTAAGTGATCAGTTTCTCTTCTCTAACAGCTTTTAATATTCTGTTTTTGTGTTGAACTTCTGGGATTTTGATTATTATATGTCTGGGTGTAGATTTATTTTGGTTATGGCTAGCTGGAGTTCTGTGTGCTTCACTTATCTGAAAGTCACTTCCTTTTCCTATTCTTGGGAAGTTTTCTGATATTATTTCTGTAAGTAGACTTTTGTATTGACCCCTGCCTTTTCACTCACACCTTTTATTCTTAAGTTATGTTTCTTTGGGTTGTCTTGCAGCTGTTAAATTGTTACTTCCAGGTTCCTTGTTATTTTTAAGAGATCTTTGCTTTCACAATCACAAGCTGCAAACTTGTCTTCAAGGTTTGAAAGTGTATCTTCAGTTTCTTTCAAGTGGTTTTGCCAACTTTCATTGGAGTTTTTAATTTCCTGGTTATCTCTTTGAATCTTTCATGTATTGTAAATCTTTTTTTGCATTGTTCTTCAAGGTTTCCCTCATTTTCCTATGCTCCATTTTTTCATCTATGTCTTCTTTAGAGATGCCTAGCAATTCTTTTATTGTGTTTTTCATTTCTTCTCTTACCCAAGATAGTATTTCTGTTCTAATTTCCTTTATAGCCTCATGAAGTTGTTTCTTTACTTTAGTTGCCATCACCTCAGAAACTTCAGTTGTGGAACTTCCGATCTCTTCTGTGTTTGTATCTCCTGGACTTGCTCTGCTTGGATTGGAGGCCAGAGACTGCCTTTTGCTTCTTCCTCTTGATATATCCGTGGGTTCTTCTGAACAAATGGGTACTGGGGTCCCAGGCACTCCTCGCATTGGGTACAATTTCTCTGAAGTGAGACTGTTTGGTTCTTCTAGTCAGTGTTGATTATGAATATCTGATGGTGGCCACTGGGTGCGCTGGTGCAGCGCTGTCTGCTGCTTTTTCCCAGCCTGTGTAGGCTTCCTGATACCCGGTGGAATGTGCGCAGGGTGGGCCCACCCACCCCCTGCAAACCTGAACTGGTCACCAGTGGGGATCCTCTACTACCGGCCCTGGAGCATGCATGGGGCCACAACTTCCAGACCAAGCCGGCCACCCACAGGGACCCTCCGAGATGGCCCCCAGAATGTGCACAGGGGCAGGACTCAGTCCGAGCAATTTCCATGGGTCTGTGCCCAGCTAGGAGCTGCTAGAGGAAGCCAGGACTTCAAATCCAGCCCAACTCCAAAATGGTTCCTGGCCAATGGCTCTCTCCTGTGGGAGGACAGAGTCCCCTGCACTCACTGTCAGCCAGTTCAGTCCTCCAGGTGCCCGTCCTGTCCACTGCCACTCTCCTCCAATGCTGCCTCTCTCAGCAGAGGCTTCCAGGGTCACCACCGCTGCCATGGTACCTTGATCGTGTGTCCCCAGGTTCTAGCAGCTCATCGCACACAGTGGGTCCAGCTCCAGGCAAAGGTGCCACCAGCTACCACCTTCTTCTTGGTTTAAGTTTTTCTTTTTACTCTTTCTGTGGGCTTCAGTTCTTGCTTTAGATTCTTCCTGGGCCCAGGGGACCCACTTCCTTCTTGTCTTCCCCACATTGCTGTATTGCAGCATCTTCACAGTGTCTCTCAGGGAGGCTGTTTACTCTGCTGCTTACTGTTCTGCCATCTTCCCCTGTTGTCACCATGGCTTATTTTGATGAGTTTTTTTCCTTGTGAAGTTTTAAAACTCGTATTTTTTAAATTTTTATTTGTGTTAGTACTTACTTGCAGTACATAATGGTTACATTTATTGTGGGGAGTAGGTGCATGTGTGTAACCCATCTTAACTCTTTTTGGGCACCCTTCCCCTCCTCTCCCTCCATTGTTTTGGTTCTTTCCCCATTTGCAAAAGATGAGTTCTGACCAATGTACACATTGGTAGACTTATATAATTGATACTTCAAGCAAATTATTAAAAAGAAAGTTCTCCCAGTGTTACCTTCAATCATATGCTATTCGCACAAGTAATTAATTGTTTCATTTTCTATAATAGGTTGCATGTTCTCAAAGTTGATCTAAATAATGTGATATGGAATATAGTCATTTGAGCCTGGTTTCTTCTGTTAAGCATAATGCTGCATGTAGGATTTGTTTAGTCTTTTTTATTGTGGAGTAATAGTCCATTGTATTAGAATAATGTTCTGGTATAGTAATTATGTAAGGAAGCCCAGCAAATTCCCCTCTCAGAAATTTTGAGACTATAAGAATGTTTCTTAGAATCTGAGATTTTTTTAAACCTTTTTATTTAGTCTTTTCATTTTTAAAAAATGTTTGGCCAAGCCATGAAAATTAACATTGCTTTATTGATATCGATGCTGTAAGTAAGGCCACCAATAAAATAACTCTGTGGGCAAGGGAGAGTTTTAATAAATATAGAAAGTCTCCTCTCAGTACTTCACTATTTATAGCTGTGGCTCTTAACCTTTAAAACCCATTTGAAATTTGTTGAGACTTTCTTTGTAACCTTATATACATGACTTATGCTGGTGAATATGACATATAGATTTGAAAAAAATGTATAGTTTATATTTGACTGTTTTGTTCTATAAACTGAATTAGGTTAAGCTGGTTGATAGTGTTGCTAAATATTCTATATTACTGGACTTTCTCTCTCCCTTATCTGCCAATCCAAAAGGTTAAAACAGAGGAACAAATGATAGATGGAACAAACATTAAAAAAAAGAGAACCAAAGACTTAAATCTAACCACATCAATAATTGTGATTAAATATAAAGGAACTAAGTTTATCTAATTTTTCCATAATTCTTTATGTCAGTTTTTGCTTTCGGTTTTTAAAACTGTCTTATTAGTTGCAAAAGCATTTGTGTTCATTGTGACCTGGGCAAATAAACATTGGGTTTTCGTTGTTATAGTTTGGGTGTTACTAGGAATTGAGTCCAGGGTCTTTGCACTGAACTGTATCTCCAGACTTTTAAAATAATTTGTTAATTTATTTGTTTGTCTGTTTACTTATTTTTGAGACAGGGTCTCACTATTTAGTTCTGCAAGCCATAACTCACTATTCTTTTGCCTCAGTCTCCCAAGTACTGGGATCATAGGTATGCACCCCCACACCTGGGTGCAGGTTAACTCTTATTCCTGTAAATACCTCTGCTGGGCACAGTGGTTTACACCTGTGGTTGAAGCTGCTCAGGAACCTGAGAGGCAGCAAGATCGTTGAGACCAGAGTTCAGTGTCTGTCGGGGTAGCTTGGCAAATCCTGTCTTAAATAAAACAATACATGCAAAGCAAAAACTACCATTTTTTCTGCTTCTTGATTTGAAATTATTTTTAGGACTGAGTGTGTAGCTCAGTTATAGACCATGTGCGTAGCATGCAGAAGGACCTGGATTCAAGCCCTAGCACTAAAAACACAGAAATTGTTTATCTTATAGACACATTTCTGCTTTCCTGTGCATATCATGTACACATCAATTTTTAATCCTTTCATATGTTTTAGATTAAGTACCACTCCATTAATGCAATGCCATCTTTTTTAAAAAACTAGTCTCTGGTTTTTACTAGTTTTATTCCATTTATATCCAGTATTATTATTTATATGTAGGTTCAGTTTAAGTCTACCATCTTTTTCTTTTTCTCTTTTTTATCCATTGTTCATTACCACTTTCTTCTGGATTTAATGAAAATGAAGACTTTATTTATATTTTTCATCAACTAGATAGACTTTGCATTTATATCTCTATAGTTTTAGTGGATTACATGATTTATTCTTACTACAGTCTACCATGCATTAGTATTAAACATCTTAGTGTATACTGTAGGAATTTGACCCTGTTCTGTTATTTAAGCCAGTGAGATTGCAGTTCTCCCGTGAATCCTAGCAGGTGTCTTCCTCACAGCATTTGGGATACTTACAGGTTGAAGCTGTGAATCTTACTGATTATCATTCCCTCTTCTCAAGCCAAATCCCCTCCCATTTTCTGCCTGCTTCTAGTCACTCTCCTACTTCTTCAAAAAATGTTTTTATATTTTATTCAGCATTTTGTTTCACTATTTGTGGAACAATTTGTGCAATGAAATCTATTCCACTATGATCAGAACTGAAATTTTTGTTATTTTAATAACAATAATTACTTTTCAATTCATTACTCAAGTCTAAACCTTATTGCCCTTCCCTCTTTTTCTTTTTTTTTTTTTTTTTGTACCAGGGATTGAACTTACAACCTTGCGCTTGCCAGGCAGGCGCTTATGCTGCTGAGCTAAAGCCCCCTTTTTTCTTTTTGTATAGTTGGATTGGATTTGTATTTCTAATTTACATATGTGTATATATACTTACAATATACCAATTAGCTGATATATATGTATACATACATCCAACTGATTAAATGGATCTATTTAATTACTTTTAATTTTTTTAAATGATCTTAATTTGCTAAAAACTTACTTTTTAAACTTACTATTACATTGCATTGATTTGCCCATATTGCACATGTATTACTATTACTGGAGCTCTGTAACTGGGTGTCATACCATTGTGTGACTATACCACAGTTTATTTATCTCCTCTTATGTTGATGGACAGTTGGGGTTGTTTCTATATTTTTGTTCTTGTAAAGTTTTCCTCTGTGAACATTTGCATTTCACTATGGGTTATATACTTTGGAGGAAATATTACAGTATTGAAAATGATTGTGATATTTAATTTTATTTGGCAATATCACTGTTATTTGAAGTGAGTAAACCACTTTATAACTCCACTACTATTCTATAAGAGATCATGTGAATCCACATCCTCTATGACCCTTGGTAGTATTTTGTTTCTCATTGACTGAATGTCAAACACTGTTACAATATTTTAAATTCTGTGATTATTAGTGATAGTAAGCACCTCTTCATATTATTTATTATTTGAAAGTAATTACTTTTCTTTTAAACATCTATTTATATCTTCACTACTCCCATTTTTTTTGTTGATTTTTGGGAATACTACACTTGGTATACCCCTGTACTCTAGTCAATTATTTTTAATTTATTAGAAAGATCTTTGACACTGTTACTTCTCACTGGCGACCTATTTAATTTGCAGACCCCTCCAGGCTCTGAACCCCTTTATCATGTTTAATCTTCTACTTTATTATATAGCACCTTTGCCATGTTACACGTTTTTATTACTTATATTTTCCCCTTACAGTTACATGTATGTTGCTACATGATGAATGTAGAGATTGACAGTGTATTACTCAGCTTTCCAGGTGCTAGGCAAAATGCCTGCCACACACAGTTTAAGGGAGGAGAGGTTTACTTCGGTTCATGGTTTCAGAGGATTCAGTCTATGGTCAGCTGGCTCCAAGGCAGGAGCATCATGGTGGAGGAAGGCTGCTCACTTCATGGAATCCAGAAAGCAGAGTAGGGGGAGTAGGGGAACATTGTTGGAGAGGAAGGGGCCAGGGAGTAGTTACAGTACCCAGAGTCACACGTTCACTACCTAACCAAGGCAAACCTGAAGAAGTATGCTTCATGGTTGGTGCTTTACTGTTTCCTTGGTTGGCTGTAAAGCCAGTCAAGTTGACAACCCTGCATAACTGTCGCAGTCAGTTAGCATTTATAATTATAGTATCTAGGGCCAGGGATTTAGCTCAGCAGCATAAGTGCCTGCCTGGCAAGCACAAGGTTATGAGTTCAATCCCCAGTACCCCCCAAAACATAATTATAGTATCTACAGTAATTAAAATACTGTCATTATATAATTATATTAAAGTATTAGCATCTAGTGAATTGGAAGTTTTTCAAGGATCTTGTTCTTTAGCATTCTGACAGCATGGTCTAGGTTGTTTTATACATCCATGGCATAGTGCTTGAAAGACTCACTGACCAGAACACAAGGCAAATGGGTTAGTCAGGTTGTTGTTATGGTTAAAGATTATGGATAATGGGGCGGGGGGGGGGACAAGGAGGCGAAATGGTAAACAGCAGGGTAAGTGGCCTCCCTGAAAAATACCGTCCAGATGCTGGAATATAGCAACATGGGGAAGACAAGGAGGAGGGAGGCAGGTCCTCTGGACCCAGGAAGAATCTAAAGCGAAAATCAAAGCCCACAGAAAGAGTAAAAAAGAAACACTCAAACAAGGAAGGCGGTGGCTGGTGGTGCCTCTGCCCAGAGCCGGATGCACTCTGTGAAAGGAGTTGCTGGAACCTGGGGACACACAATCAAACTCCAGCAGCCATGGCGGCAGCGGTGACCCTGGAGGCCTCTGCCCAGAGAGGCGGCGTTGGAGGAGAGTGGCGGTGGACAGAGGGAGCAGACCTAGAGAACTAAACTGTGAGTGCAGCAAACCCCAACCACCCGCGAGGGAGAGCAAGGGACTGGCAGCCATTTTGGGGCCAGAGCCACCCCTAGTTAGGCCCAGTCCCATGGAAATTGCTGCAACCAAGCCCCGGAGGGTCTTGGCAAATGACTGGCTGGGTCTGGAGACCACCGCTCCACGCGCGCCCTAGGGGTGATAGTGGAAGATTCGCAGATAACCAGCCCAGGTTCCCAGGTGGCATCCCCACCTCTGCACACTGCACCAGACATCAGGGAGCTGAGGCAGGCTGGGGAAAGGCAGCAGACACCACTGTAACAGCACGCATATTTGTCCAGAACAACCCAGGAATATGTCAAGACAAAGAAGCAAAAGGCAGTCTCTGGCCTCCAATCCAAGCAGAACAAATCCAGGAGAAGCAACCTAAGTCTCTGGGGTGATGACCACTGAAGTAAAGACAACTTCATGAGGCTATAAAAGAAATTAGAGCAGAAATACTAATTCAAAGAAGACATGAAAAACATAATAAAAGAATTGCTAGGCATCTCTAAAGGAGACATAGATGAAAAAATCGAGCGTAGGAAAATGGGGAAACCTGGAATAAACAATACAAAAAAGATTTAGAATACATGAAACAGATTCAAAGAGATTACCAGGAAATCAAAAACTCCAATGAAAGTTGGCAAAACCACCTGAAGGAAACTAAAGATAGACTTTCAAACCTTGAAGACAGGTTTGCAGTTTGTGATCATGAAAGGAAAGATCTCTTAAAAATAACAAGAAACCTGGAAGTAACAATACAATGGCTGCAAGACAACCCAAAGAAACATAACTTAAGAATAAAAGGTATGAGTGAAAAGGCAGGGGTCAATACAAATCAAATTAAAAGCCTGTTTACAGAAATAATTTCAAAAAACTTTCCAAGCATGTACAGGAAGTGACTTTCAGATAAGTGAAGCGTATAGAACTCCAGCTAAGCATAACTAAAATATACCTACACCCAGACATATAATAATCAAGATCCCAGAAATGCAACCCAAAAATAGAATATTAAAAGCTATTAGAGAAAAGAAACAGATCACCTACAAAGGAAAACCCATCAGAATCACGACAGGCTTCTCAACACAAACCATCAGGGCAAGAAGAGCTTGGAGTGAAGTATTTCAAGCCCTGAAAGAAAACCACTTCCAACCCAGATTGATGTACCCTGCAAAACTATCTTTCAAAATCAACGAAGAAACAAGATACTTCCACAACAAAGAACAACTGAAGGAATTTAAGACAACCAAGCCAACCCTACAAAGAATACTGAAGGACATTTTAGAGAGAGATAAAAAAGTCCACAGCTCCAGAAAGAGCAGCAGAGGGATATCACTGAGTGGGGCAGACAATTGATTAATCCATCATTGGGATTTGAGTCCAGTATTGTTTTCAATGAACTGTTTAGTTTGATCTTATTCTATCTCAACCTGCCTAATTTTATTATATATGATGACATAGACAGCTATTTCAAAGATAACGAAATATATTGGGGTAGCCTTTATTGATATTTGATCACCTTATTTTGAAACCCTGTATTGCTTTCATTGTTCTGTTTTGAGTGATTTTAACCTATTTTGGTTTGTTTGATTGTATTATAACAGATGATACAGGCAACTGCTTAGAAGATAATATGAGGCATTATAGAAATCAATGTTGTATTACTATGTATTGCTTCCATTGTTTTATTTGTTATTGGTTTTATTCTGTACTATTCTGTTTGATTATATTAGGGCCAATGGTATGGGCAGTTATTTTGAAAATAACAAGAAGTCTTGCAAGGGAAAAGGGGGAAAGAAGGAAGGGAAAAGGAAAAAGACCTAGATTTTTATGAGGGTATACAGAAGATGGTTAAAATGACTATACTACTAAATGCATTAACTATTGGGAGAGAACAGTTGATACTCGTATGATTAGATCAATTTTACATGTCTATATCTGTCAATCTGAGCAACCCCTTTGAAGGTAACGATATACAGAGTTACAAGCACTGTCAAATTCCAGTCATCTCATTTTGTAAACCTATAATGTTACAGTATTGGAATGGTTGTTGTTGTTTATTGGTCCCTTTAGCTTTTTGTTTCTCTTTTTTGTTACCATTGTTTTATTTTTTATTGGTTTTATTCTGAACTATTTTGTTTGATTATATTAGGCCTGATGATATGGGCAGTTATTTTAAAGACAACAAGAGGTATTCTAAGGGGAAAGGAGGAAAGAAGGAAGGGAAAAGGAAAAAGACATAAATTCATAAATAGGTATACATAGGGTAGTTAAAATGACTATATTACTAAATGCATTAGTTACTGAAAAAGAACAGTTAATACTCATATGATTTTATCAGTTCTACATGTCTATATCTGTTAATCTGAACAACCCCTTTGAAGGTAACGATGTGCAATATTACAACTACTTTCAAATTCCAACCATCTCATTTTGTAAACCTATAATATTATCATATTGGATTTGTTGTTGTTGTTGTTTGTCTCTTTTGCTTTTTGTTTCTCTTTTCTGTATCCATTTTCTCTGAAAAAAAGATTATGGATAACTTACGTAAATATGTGAGGACTACTATAGGCATTCAAGATATGATAGTTATATTAGTCCCTAAACAATACAACTTAACAACTTTTTACTATATCTGGCATTTTCATTGCAGTATTATTGGTAACATAGAGATGATTTCAGATGTACAGGAGGATGTGGTTAGATTCTGTCAATATTATGCCATTTTGTATAAGACACTTGAGCATCTGTGGTTTTTGGTATCCAGTAGTGTCCTGTAGTCAACCCCCCACAGATGCCAAAGGACAGCCGTATATATGTTATTGAATCCATTTCCTAGACAAATCTTGTAGCACACTCTTTATAGAAATTTAATAAAAGCAAAATAAAAATGAAGAAAGTAGGGTTTGAGTAGGGCTTATAGGAAGAAAGAAATCTTGTCCTTCAGCATCTCTTCTCTGAACAAGTTTCCATAGCCCTCCCTGATACCCTTCATAGAGTCCTAGAGCCCTAAAGAGTACAGCATAGAAACCATTCTGTTGGCTTCTATTTACGTATTACAGTACTGGTAATTGAACCCAAGTCTTTGTGCACATTAGCCATACTGTCTACTGCTGAGCTGTACCCCAGCCCTTTACAGTACTTGAGTGGAAGAATTGAATTACTTCTTTTATTAACTCACATAGGTATTGTGTGTGATGTTACAGCACAGTAAGTCACTGGCCATGGCCTATTAAATGATTCCATTAATTCAACTCCACTACTAATGAAGTTCTCTTTCTATATATTGAACTTCTAAGTGGAGTTATAATTTGAGATTCAAGTAACAAACCCACTAGTAATCATGTAACATTTGAAGCAGGTAATGATAACATCATTATGTTTTTTTTTCAGATCTAGGTTAAAATTTGCCTTTGACAAACAAGAAAATGATGAGTGATGCAAGTGACATGTTGGCTGCAGCACTGGAACAGATGGATGGTATCATAGCAGGTAATCTAAAGGATGGGGCCATGGCATTTACTCTACTCCCTTGGCTTTTTTATTACTTTTACTACTTTTACTATTACCTTTCCATTCTTTTTCTTGTTCTCTTTTGTCTTTCTCCAATCCCTTTGGGTTTCCCATGGTTTATCGTTGTTTCTTTTCTCCAGTTATTCTCTAACTTTATTTTAAAACATCAGAAATTCTAATTGTGTCCTAGGTTTCTGTTCAAGGATAAAGAATCTGCATCTCATGTGGTTCTAGTAGTGTAAGTCATCTATTTACTTTCCTAATTCCTTGCTAAACTTCCAGTCTATTGTCGCAACTGTCAACCAGATCTCTCCCCTGAAATGTCCTGTAGGCACATCAGTGTCATCATTTAAAGTATTGATCTTAGGTCTGAGGATGTAGCTCAATGGTACAGCACTTGCCTAGCATGTGCAAGAGCCGGGATTCCATCCCTAGCCCTCAAAAACAAGAGCCAAAAAGATAAAAGAATTCTGAGTTTATCATCTTTCCTCAGAAGTTTCTCTAGGGGCCTTTATTTCAGTTCATTTCATAACCCTCGATCCATAATTTCCTAAACCAACTATTAAAATTATTCTAGACCCTTTTTCCTTTCATGCTTCCTATTTATTTATTTAAGTTCTGTCAGTTCTACCTCCTCCCAGAGTTTGCTTTTCCTTTTCATCTTGTCTATAATCCATCCTGCCTGTGCTACTGTTACCTCACTATGACCAAGTCACACTCCTACTTGATGTCCTTAAGACTCTGGCTTTCTGCTGTAGTTCCTCCATCTTTATACTATCATGATCTCTATTCTAAAATACAATCTTCATCATAGTGCTCCTTTACCAGGAATCTTCAGCAGCACTGCGCTAAGGGAGCAGAGCAGAGCAATACCAGCACCTTGGTCTTCTCACTGTGACGGGGACTGACTAGGAGATGAACTTTCTGTCATATTATGTATTTTGTCTCAAGAGAAATCCTTGTGTGTATTTGGGACCTGTTATAGAGAGGATTGAGTATAGGGTACTCAATGTGGTTGTTGCCTGCCCTGTGGTCAGGGTCAGGGTTAAACTGAGATGGGCCCCACACTCTTAGGTTCTAGCTGTCCTGGCTCCACCTGCTTAGCTTTTCCTGGTCATCAGTTTGACCCTGCTCTGTTTGGGTGGCTCTGTGACACTGAAGATGGGTGTTTCCTTGTTTTGAAGGTTCTTTTACTCCGGAAACAAGTGGCATACTCCAGTTCATTGTGCTTACATGTCCTAGATACCTGTCTTCCATTTTACCTCCTTTGCAGATTATTCATTTCTTGGAATGTCATTTTCAAAGAGCTATTTACAAACTAACCCTTATTTAGAAGAAATGAAGGTGAAGAACTTAACAACTAAATCTAGTAAAGATCAGATTTAATTCTATATACAAAATGGTATTTTTACTCTGGGCAGAATATATCCTTTTAATGAATTGAAAAACTGTTATCTAGAAAACATTAGATTTACTTTGTCATGATTTGGATAACATAACTAGAACCAATTCCAGGTTGTTATCAGTCATTTAGCCTTACTTAGACTCTTAGGAAAACTGTAGCTTGGAGAAATTATATTTCTGGAATAATATTTGAAGGGTTTACATTTTATCTTTTCTACTAGATTAGAGTATTTGATTTTTAGTCCTAACAAACTAAATCAGTCAGAAGTGTTATGGGTAGGTAGAACCTGAGTTTATTCAAATTATTGTTAGTAATTTTACAACTCAAGTAGGAGGGAGAGGAGATTTTTAAATACTTGAGGACTTTTTCTGATTAAATCTCTTTCCCCACGCCAACCTCTGGAAGGTTATCACGGGCACATGTATTTTTACTAATGCCATCATTGAGTGTTCCTTAAAGCTGCTGGAATAGGACACTGTAACCTGTCTGGATTTGGTAGTCTTCTGTCCCTCCTCCTGAAATACTTTCCTTGATTTGTATTTTTCTGGGTTCTCATCACAACCTTATTTGATTCCCAAGTGGATGGATTCCGAAGTTACGTGAAGCATTCAGCACTGTGTGGCGCATACATCAGCAGTGACTGTTGTGATAGTTTGGCAGGCTTGAGTCCAGATCATCTGTCTAGTATTAGGAAAGTCAGTGGATTGGACTGGGTGAAAGAGAATTTCTCTTCCAGTGAACTTACTCAAACCAGGTAGCTGGCTAGAGAGAAAACTCATCTGTTGGTATCATCCAGTTGATAGACTTATGAGGCAATATTCTAAATATTATAGTCACTTATATTTAGGTTTAAAAGTCATATGCATATTTGACAGACCAGAAAATGAAAATCAAAGAAATGACAAGGTATACACAATTGCTTCCAGGATGGGCTGTTGGTCAGCAGTAAGAATTTAAGTAGCAGAATGTTTTCTTTTGTAAATAATAGGAAACAGAAATAGTTGTGAGACTTTTTAAAGCTGATGTTAACAAGAGGATTTGATGCTTGGCTTCAAACAAGATAATGGGGAAAACACTTACACATATACAACACATATGTGTAATTCATTTGACTTTAGTGGTTAAATTCTGATAGTTAACTGGGAGCTGGCCTGCTTACCTTTAAAAATATGCAGAATCTCCACCTCAGCTCCTTTTCAGGGAATTTAAAGCTTTATGGTCTCTCAACTTTGTGTTTTTCAGAAAGCATGGACCACCTGACCTGATATACCACCTTCTTACCCTTACCTGAGGCCAGCACATCTCACACCAGGTCCCACCAGGATCTTGTTCTTTTTATAACACTCATTTGGCCTCTTCATTAGGTTTTGGAACATGGATAATTACTGTCATTACATGGTTTTATTTTTCCATGAAATAACTATGAGTTGGAGAGATTTACATGATTAAATTATTATCTTTTCCCCATTCCTTTTTTTCATTATTCATAGGACTAGACTGATTTACCTCCTGCAGCTATAGTATTTTATCTAACATAAATCCCACCGCTCTTCCATATTTTTTTTTTTAACCTAGGTTCTAAGGCCCTGGAATATTCCAATGGGATTTTTGACTGTCAGTCTCCCACCTCTCCATTCATGGGAAACTTGCGGGCTCTGCACCTTGTGGAAGACCTGCGTGGATTATTAGAGATGATGGAAACAGATGAGAAGGAAGGCTTGAGATGCCAAATCCCAGACTCAACGGCGGAGACAATTATTGAATGGCTTCAGAGTCAGATGGTAAATTTGTTATGTTATGTGTCTGTGCTGTCAATCTTTTGCTGCTTATTCCAAAATTTAGAGTGTACAATAACTATTTAGTAAAACAAACCAAAAATAAATCATAGCACAACAGGTTTGCTTTTGTTTTATTCCTTATGAGATTCCAATTCCTTTTGACTATGAGAGTAAGTTTTTAAAAATACTGTTGCTTTTTTTATGAGTGCAACAGATCACCCAAATCTACCTACAGAAATGGACTGGCTTTTAGATTTTTGTCTACCTACTCTAGCTTAAAACAATCCTGTGAAAGAAAGAACCATGGGTACAATAAATGCTTTCTTAGTAATAATGGGAAATTCACTGAAAGAGACTCAATAGCAATTGTAAATGGAAACTACTGAGTGGGCGTTTCAAAAAACAATAGAGGTTTACAGCAGCATTTAACATGAAGTGCCATCTACTGGTGTGTGACACTCATTTCAGCTTCAGTGCTTGAGTTTAGGTTGTGTACTTGGGCTTTGAGTAGTGTTCTTATGCAGTGAACAAGATATCTGTCTCAAAAATTGATGTGGGTAAGCTCTCCTTTCTCTGGGCACAGTGATAAATACCATGGCTTTTACATGTTTAACACATGAAATTTAAAGACAGTCACAGAAACAATCGAAGAAGAAGATAGAAATAGTGATATTTTGTAAATATTTAAAGAATACTCAGTTTTCAGCAAGATGCATGAATATGCTATGAATTCATTGTGTTTGTTTAAAAACTAAGGAAAACCATGATTTGCAGTAGAGGTGTAAGGTGCTTGTGGTAGGAACCTCAGTAGCACACCTTACATTTTCACATAGTGCCCCCAGGTGGTGCCCTCAGCCAGTCCTTTGGAAGTGGTATATCCACCCCCAATTTACCTTTTCATTTCCGACTGGAGATAATGATACAGTCCTTTTCATGGTGATGAAGTCAGCCACACAACCTTAACAGTTGGAGGCACTTAAATCTTACTGTTACACTTTATGTTAACTCTGCAAGCATTTCCTTCAGAGTCTTAAGGGTCCAAGTTTGCTGATTTCTTTAAAATTGCTTCATAATCTGAAATTGGAGTTTCTTAACATATTCTTTAGCCTATTTCTACTTCCTAGCTCATTGATTTTGCTCCATGTTTTCCTGACATACAGAAATATAGGGAGAAAGGAATTTACTTCAGGTAGGAGAACCTTTTCCAAATCTCTGTCCAGAAGCCAGCAGTGTAACCATGGTCAAGGTGACCTGTAATTGAACTTCTGACTTGTGCTCAAGACAGTCCCATTAACATATGCTTAATCTGTTCTGTTGAAGTATTTCTGAGAATGGTAAAAGGTGGCAGTGACAATGATGCTGTCATCTGAGTGTAAGTAAGGTCATGTCACTTGTCTTTCAGGAACTGGGTGGTGACCTTACTGGTCCTTAGCATGGCCTCTAGGCCTCTGCACTGGCTGTGCTCTCTGTTTGAAAAGCTCCTTCCCTGCTATCTCCTCCCTCACATCCTTCTGCTGTTTACTTAGAAGCCATGCTCAATGATGCCCTCACCACCTCATCTACAATTACACATATTCATTCCTTCTTCTTGCTTCATTTTTTCTTAGCATTTACCACTTCATGATATATATCACTTTTATATCATTTATTTTCTGTCTTTTCAACCAGAATGTAAGCATTGTGAATCAGAATTTTGCCTTTAAGTAAAACAAAAACAAAGACAAATTAGTGTATTCTTGGTGTCTAGACTAATCCCTAGCATACAGTGGATATTCAATAATTATGTTTGTAGTAAATGATAAGCAGTATGTATATTTCAATGAACTGAAGTTATTTGTTTTAAATTTACTCTGTGGATGGATACTGGCTTGTCAATTGGTATTTTTGGTGATTTTCTATCTTAATATTTGACTTTTTTTTTTTTTTTGAACCAGGGATCGAATTCACAACCTTGCATCTACCAGTCAGGCATTTATACCACTGAATTCCTGGTCCAATATTTGACATTTTGTTTTTGTTTTTGTTTTTGTTTTTGCGGCACCAGGGATTGAACTCACAACCTCGCGCCTGCCAGGGCAGGCGCTTAAGGCACTGAGCCAAACTCCCGGCCCTGGTTTTTTGAGGCAGGGTCGCACTATGTAGCTCAGGCTGGCCTTGCGCCACGTTGTAGCGCAGGCCGGCCTCGAACTCACAACGCTCCGCCTACCTCAGCCTCCCAAGTGCTGGGATTAAAGGCGTGCGCCACCACGCCCGGCTCAATATTTGACATTTTGAATCCACAAGATGACAGATTATTTTACAGAACCTATGAATATTCAGTTATCATAGCAAAGTAGAGTAGATGTGGATCTAGAGAGAGGTGTTTGGTTTCGGTTAAATTTATTTATACTTACCTAATTTATTTACCTATCCGCTGGTGTTGATCCCAAGCCTTCCAAATTAAGTATGTTTTCTCAAGCATGCAGAAAATGAAAGAATATTAGGGAGTGCTGATTTACACAAAATTGCTCTTCAGCTATCAATGGTAAAGTATGATGAAAAGCTAAACTAAAGTGAAAACACAGAAGGAAGCCAAGAAGAGCATGGCACAATATGAGGAGGACATGGGAGCTGCTTGTGAAAGATAGAATTGTATAGGCAGAGGAGGCTAGGAGGGGAATGTAGTGGTAGGCCTTTGCATAGATGATGGGAAGGAAAATTGAAGAAAATTTATTAAACAAGAAATTGAAAATAAGAGATGATAGTTAGAGGTCTAAAAGAAACAGGAAATCAAGGTTCCAAACTAGGGATGAAATGATGAGCTCTTAGCAAAGAAAGTTGCACTTCCTGAAACTGGCAGGGAGAAAAGGAAAGATGAAGGTAAAAGAGGCAATATATAATATTGTGCTGTGATGAAGAAAGTTCATAAGGAATTCACATGAAGTAGTCATAACCATTTTCCATTAAAAAGGCTCCAAGACCACCTCCTAAACAGGACTAAGGTGCTAGTAGTCCAAGGATAAACTATGGAGTTTGAAACAGGTTGTAAGGGAAACATAAGTAAAAGTCGTGTCAAGAAGCAAGAGGGCCTGGTTGAAACCAACATGTTCATCTTCATTGTGGCTTATATCTAGATGTATCCCCAAAGCCTCATATGCCCACAGGTAGGGTTTTTTGGGAGTGGCTGGGTCTAGGGCAATGACAGCAACCCAGTACCCACTTAATTTATTGCAAAGTGCCAACACTGCAATTAAACCTGAATATCCAATGCTTGACTGCTGGGACAGCTTGGCTTGCATGCTGACAGAAAGCTCTGCATGCTCTCTGTGGGCTGTGTGCCATAGGTTTGCTACCACTGGGCTAAATAAGGTATATAAATGTGGATTAAGAGTGTGTGGTAACTGGATTAGCCAACTGACTGGTTTAGCACAGTTCTGGTATGGATACTGGGAAGGCCCAACCTGGGTATGGGTGACACCAACCAATAGGCTTGTAGCCAAATGGGATAAAAGGGAAAGGTAGGCTCAGTGCTCCTCTTTCATTGCTTCCTGCCTGCCTTGCCATGGACTGCTTCTTCTCTGCCATGCCTCTCTGCCATGCTGCCCTGCCTTGGAGCCAGGAAACTATGCACTGGAACCTTTACAAACTGAGCCTAAATAAACCTTTCCTTCTTTAACTTGCAAGTGTTGGGTGTTCTGTCCTAGCAACAGACAATTAACTAAGACAGATTTGGTACCAGATTAGTACATAGTGCTTGGATGCTACCTGGCCATGTGGTTCAGTAACCTTTAGAAGTAGTTCATGAGAAATTTGGAAAGGTTTGGAGATGCTGGCTAAAGGAGCACTCCTAGCATGCCGAAAGCCAAGCTTGATGAGAGATTCTGATCATAGTGCTGAAAACCAGAATGTTGACTGTAATGCAACTAAAAAAGACCAGGCTCAAGAGCATGTCATCTTTGGGGAGGTTTTGAGTGATCTGGTAGGTAGAGAACAGGAATCGGAGGAAGAATAAAGTTGATACTAGGTATTCACTGAACAGATTTAGCTCCAGTGTTCTTAAAGCAAGGGTAACAGAAGTAGGCAGACTTATCAATAAACATGGACAGGAGAATCTTTACCTACTTGAATACCTTAACACAAGTATGTAACTATTCTAGTGGTAACTCTTAAATTTTATGTTCCTATGGTAACTATTAATGCTTATATTAAACTAGTCTTGAATGTTATAAATGCTTATAAATAACAGTACAACATTGAGAAACATACTCATTTTGAGTCAGTTTTCAGTATTTTGGAGAACTGGTTTTAAAGTAGTAGCTTGAGAGTAAACACTGCTAATTTAGCTATAATTTCTTCCAGTCAGAAAAAAAAGGGGCTGAGGATGTAGCTCAGTGGTAGAACACATTCTTGCATGTGTGAGGCCCTAGGTTCAATCCCAGCATCTCAGGAAGAAGAGAGGGAGGCAAAAGGATGAAAGAAAGAAAAAGTTTTGGTTAGGCACTGTGGTGAATTCCTATAGTCCCAGCTTCTTAGGAGTTTGAGGTGAGAGGATCACTTGAGCCCGGGAGTCAGGGCCACTCTGGCAACACAGCAAGATCCCATCTCTTATAACTTCTTGCCTGCACAGAACAGGAAGCATTTTTTTCTACCTAATGAAATGCATGCTTAGAAGAAGGTGCTTGGGTGGGACTTTAAAAACAGATTTCTGTTAATGTTTGTAATAAAATGAGGAATTTAAAACTACAGTTCCTGTCTTAGCACTTTCTTAGATTGAGAACATGTATTATATATCCTGGCTGTTTTCCAAAAAACTGTTCTCCAGAAGTTATGTAAATTACATTTTCATGGCAGTCTCCAGGGATGGAAGTCATTTAAACTATTCCATCAGGTTCTATAGTTTAATTCTTGTAATTTAATCCTGAGGGCTGGGGATATAACTTGGTGGCACAGTACCTGCTTGGCAAGCATTCAGTTCCAAGTTTGACTCCGGGTACCAAAATAATAATTTAATTCTGAGCACTTGAGTTAGCAACATGAATAGAATTATGCTCTGGTGATTGTGCAAATATGTGGTCAAGCAGCTGATGTTAAAATTTTATACACTCTAAATATACATTGTACATTCAACTAAATTAACTTCTGATGCTTTTGTGGCCTTTTGGCAAGTGTAATCTAGTATACTCCTAAATTTTTAAAGGAGAATCTTGAAATGTTTCCCTTTTTTGTTGTTGTTAAATCTCCATTTATTTTGTTTTCCTCCCTTTATCTCTAAACGTACGACTTTCGTTATTCTTAGAAGTAATACTACGAACTGCGTTAATTGAAAAGGTAGAACAGTAATATCAGTTAATTTTGGAAAAATAGTAGTTGTTAAATCAGATATGCCTCTGGCCATGAGGATGTACTGTTTGTATTTTTTCTTCTCTAAATCTAAATGTGTTATTGCTTCTCAGTTGAACACTAGAAGACCTTACCTATCCATTTTGGATGCCTGCTAGTTTAGTTTGTTGTTTGTTTGTTTGTTTGTTTGTTTGTATTTATGTATTATTTTCTGTTGTGTTTGAATGAGGAATCAGGAAATTTTATGGGGATTGCATATTATGTGGCTAGGATTATTTAATGGGATTACAAGAGACGTCACATATAGTACTATTATTTCAAAATGGCATTTTAATCTTTTCTGCTCTTGTGAACCTATTCAAGTGTCTCTTTTATGACTTGCTTGTAAGACAACTGAGAAAACAATCCTTACTTCTTTTCTCAATCTATACTTCTTCTTTTCGCACTTATACCATGTATAAATATACTCAAATATAATTTTTTTAAAAAATCAGTACGCACCTATAATCCCATCTACTTAGGAGGCTGAAGCAGGAGATTGAAAGTCTGAGGCAATCTTGGGCAGCATGGCTATATCCTGTCTCGAAATAAAAAATAAAAAGGTTGAGGATGTTTTTCAGTGGTAGAGTGTCCCTCAGTTTTAGCTCCAGTATAAATAAATAAATAAATAAATAAATAAATAAATAAATAAGTAAGTAAGTAAGTAAGGAGGGAGGTAAGAAGGGCAGCACACTGGGCCAGATGCTGTGGAGTTAGGAAGTGATACTAGTTTTCAAGCTCTGCCAGAAGCTGAACATTATATGAACAAGTCAACTTACTGAAAGTTAATGAGCTCAGTAAAGAAAGTGGTAGATTGCTAATAAACATAAGAGGTCAGTGCTGCCAGGGGAAGTCACTAAAGGGTGAGCATTGAAGCTTCTGAGGGAGGAGAAGGAGGCTTCTCAAGGCTCAAGGCATCAGAGAGATGGAAAGATTTGTCCTGTGAGTGGGAGACCTGAGTGAGCAGGAGAAAGATTGTAGTATAAGTAGCTTCTGCTGCTGCTGTCCCCTACCTAAACGCAGGCATCTGCAGTCCCATATGTGGCACTTGAGGATGGAGTTGATGGGAATGGCAGGGAATCACAGGTCATAACCATAGTCCATACCCAGAGTTAGTGACTCTGAGCATTTGGAGAAAGTAGATATTGAACACCCTACTACACACTCACAAATTACTGACATATCTCTTTGTCTGTGTCTGCCTATTTTGAAGTGAATCAATTTTCATATTTTCCACTAATGACAGTGACAGCTATGCTGAATTTAATTCAGGCTCTTTGGATTAAAGATATGAGAGTTGACCTTGCCTATATTATTTCCTTTTTCAGACAAATGGACACCTGCATGGAAATGGAGATGTGTATCAAGAAAGACTGGCACGCTTAGAAAATGATAAAGAGTCTCTCATTCTTCAGGCAAGTGATTTTGAAATGTCCCTCTTTTCTCACAACATACTTTAGGCCCTCCTAACTTCAGATCAGAAATATTTGGAAAAATTGTGTCTGGATTAAACATGTACAAGCTCTTTTTTCTTATGATTTTTCCCTAAAAAAGTTATAGTGTGTAGTAACTATTTACATTGTACTAATTAATTTAGGGATAATTTGAAGTATATGACAAAGTGTGTGTAGGTTAAATGCAAATACTACACCATTTTATACAAGGAACTTGAGTGTCTGCAGTTCTTGGTGTATGTGAAGATCCTGGAACTAATACCACACAAATACCAAGGGAATACATACTCATAAAGAATGTATTAGACTCTGGTGGTGTATTGAGATGCTTAAAACAAATAGTCTTCTAAAGGATGTAAGTGTATAGGCCCTCTGTGCACAGGAGGGAGTGATGAAGACTTGGTGAGTAGGAGTGGACACCCAGTCTAGAGGGAGCAATACTTGGCCTCAGCTGTCCAAGGGCCAGTTTGAGAATATGCGCAGTGTCATTTGATCTGACCCAATTCTTAAATATAATTTAATATATAACACAAACTCGGATATATGAATATCTGTACTATACGAGCATTTTATATTTCTGAATCTGAATATATATGGAATTTTTCAGTTTTTAAAATGATATTATGGGCTAAACAAAATACAGTAGTCAGTGGGGTCCTGCATGTAGACTAAATTTGTTTGCTTTGTCATGTTTTAAATGCTAGGTAAATATTTTTCCTTTGATATTTTGAGCCTCATGAATTGAGGTATATTTATTAGGATGGTTTTCATTGAGCAGAAACTTACAAATTTGCAATATCACTGAGGAAAAAGGACTAATGCAGTAGTTTTTGATGGGTCTTTCAGTGTTTCATCTTATACCCTGGCAGGCTTTTTTCTGGGGGGCAGGGTGTTAAGATTAACCAAGGCCTAGTGTGTGCTTAGCATGCACTTCGCCACTGAGCCACAACCCCAGCCTTGCAGTCTGGCTTTGAATACATTTCTGATCAGTGTAATACTGATGTAGTATTCATGTAATGTGAGTTTCCTGGGTTCTTGACTCTTCTTGAAGTATCAGATTTGAATAGTCCTTGATAATGTCCATTTCATGTTTTCTTTTAATGTCTAATACTTTCTCCTACATCCCAAAAAATATAACTTAGGTGCATGTTCTCTCATAAATGATTGAGATAATTTTAGTCTATAAAGTATTGCACATCTCCAATCACCAGTAACTTTCTCCTACACTAAATTAGAATGCTTAAGTAAAAAAGTAATATATAGGAAAATGAAAGACCACTATCTTTGATTACCCTGTTTTTTTCTTTACCGTCTTACAAGTGGTAAGATCATTCTAGCTTTTGTTCCATTTAGAAAAATAAAATGTACGATCAGACCCAAATTCTTTATAACTCCTTGGAGTGTTTTGCTCTAAATACAGGTAAGTGTGTTAACAGACCAGGTAGAGGCTCAAGGGGAGAAGATTCGAGATCTGGAGTTCTGTCTTGAAGAGCACAGAGAGAAGCTGAACGCCACAGAAGAAATGCTGCAGCAGGTATGTACAGCAGCAAGCCAAAGTTTATGGGGAATGAGGAGAGTTCCTGTTGAACTATGCTACTTTACTCTGGCTTAGCAGGAAATTTCCAGATTCACTTAGCCTGGCACATTTTAAGCAAAAATCTGAAGTAGCAAGGTCTCAAAACATACAGACATAACACAAATTGTTTAACTTGAATAAAATAAAATATTAGTAAGATTCCAGGTTTTCTTCTTTTTGCATTCATTTTCCTGACTTTCACCATGAGAATGTTTTTTATGATTAAGAAAGAAGATAATCACATGACCTTTGTTTTTAGGAAAAACACACATGCACAAAGTGCTCGGCTACGAGAGGCCCTTCTGCTTCTGCTACCTCTTATCTAAATGCAGGCAGAGTATACACAAGGGCAGCACTGCTTAGGTTTGACTTCCTGCTGTCATTTCTTTGCTCTGTGACTTTTGACAAGTTCTTAACCTCTGTAATCCTCAGTTTCTTTATCTGATGAGTGAGGATAATAAGAGTTACTGCCTTGAAAGGTTTTTTGAGATTGGACTATTTTACATCACATAAGTCCACAACACACAGCAAACATAGTGTTGTCATTATCAGTGTTACCATCTGATTTAAGTACGTACCATGGTAAGGGTACTGGGAGAGTTCAATGATGAAGTGTGTACCTTGCAAATGTGAAGCCCTGGCTCCCACCTCCAGCACTAGGGAAAAAAGAGAGTTACAGTTTATGTATGTATTTCTTATATGTCTCCCTTAATAAGCTGATACATGTTTAGTTCTACTCAAAGGAGAGTAAAAGTATTTAGTAACTATTCTTCACCACATCCTCTGCTTGATCATTACTGCTTTGCAATCATCAATGACACAAATTCACATGTAGCCATTTACAGCGAAATAATTTTTAAGCATATCTTTTAAATTCTAATAGGAGCTTCTGAGTAGGACATCCTTAGAAACCCAGAAGTTGGATCTGATGGCTGAAATATCTAACTTGAAGTTAAAATTGACAGCTGTAGAGAAGGACAGACTGGATTATGAAGCCAGGTTCAGAGACACAGAGGTAGGTTATCCCTTCTTTTTCTGTCTCTTTCTCCCTCATATACATGCCCATACAATAATGCTAAAATTCCCCACAGGTGTGAAGGGGTGCCCTCATCCTGCTTCATTTTAAGACTAAATTTTAGGGGTTGAGGTTGTCATTCTGTGATAGAGAGGATGTTAGTGCTCATAAGATCCTGGGTTCAATCCCCAAATGTTAATGGCAGTTTTTATTTTTGAGACTTTCGAGTCAAAGTATTAGTCCTTTCATCAGTCTATGGAAATATAGTATGTTCAACTTCATAATATTTGTAACACCTGTCCATCTAGCCATCTTTTCCTATGTTGTAAATAATGTTTTTACATGTTTGATTTTACTAGAAGTCTTTATTTAAGTGCACTGATTATTTACTAAAAATAAGAGTATATCTTATGTTATACAGAGATGTACTTACTTTTTACAATCATAAACTCACAAAGCTTTCCAGAAGTCATTTAATTTGACCTTCTACATTTGGTCTATTCGACACATAAATCATTTCAATTAAGTAAAACTCACTATACTTTTATGAATTCAGGGCAGATTCTACAACCTGAAGTACCTGTGGCTAACCAAACTTTGTTTCTCCTATCTTACAATTGCTTTGAGGTACTAGGGATTGAACCCAATATGTTCACATTGAGCTATATCCTCAGTCCTTTCTATTTTGTTTTGAGGTTGGGTCATGCTAAGTTGCCTGTGCTTGCCTCAAACTTGTGATCTTTCTGCCTCATTCTCCCAGAGTGCTGGTATTACAGGTGTATACCACCATACCTGGTCTGCTATTTTATTGTTAGTGTTTTGTTGGTAGGAGCAAAAAGCCTGTTCATTTGATATCTATTAATTTAAAATGAAGTGTAGGGCTGGGATTTAACACAGTAGTAGAGTGTTTGCCTAGCATGTGTAGGGCACTGAGTTTGACTCACAATTTCACAAAATAAATAAGTGAAATTAAATGTAAAGCTATAGAAATTTTTTCTTCCAGGACCATCTTTTTTTTTTTCCTCTTTTGTTTTCTTGATTAACAATATGAGGAAGTATCATAGTGTGTCAGAACATAGGTATTGAGGAGAGACAGAAAGTAATCATTTACTTATGTTTCTCCTCTGCTTGTTAGATTGTTAATTTCACATCAACCATATGCCATCATGATCCCATTTATTACCCATTGTATGAAAGTCCAATTTTAGGTAATGAAGGTTACTCCATTACTATTTTCAAAATTAAGTTTCCTATCCAAGATGAACTCTGAAGAAAAGTCTTGATTGTATTTCCTGCTTCCTCAACAGCAAATGGAAACCCCTAACTTCATTTGTGATTGAATCTTAAAATTTCTTTGTCCATATATTTACATGAGCATAAGTGTGTTTCTCGATTGAGACTGGAGCTCTTAAAACAGGACTTAGAAAGTTACTTGATTTCTTTAAAATTCTTACTTTTGTGCTTTCTTTGAAACTTATTTAGATTTTCCTCTTTCTGTCATTCCCTAATCTCATAATCACTGCCTAACATCGTAGAACTCAATCAGCAGGTGGAGAGACTTTAAGTGGAACTACTTTTGTAATGGGAAGAAGTTATAGGACATGTGGATGAAGAGGTGGCCTTCTGTGTTGTGGCCTTCTGTGTGCAAAGTGTAGGGAAATCTTGATCTGGGTGACTTTTGTTCCTTTAATTTGGGTACAAGATGTTAACTAAACATTGGGACTAAATTGCAGTAGATGTTTTATAGTTTTTTGTAAGATTCTAGAACAGTGTTATATCTCTTGACTTTATCTGTCTTGGTCAGATTTTCTCCCACATGACTTCCTTCATTCACGCATTCTTATTCATGTGCAAAGTGAGCTTGTCATCACAATTCAGGAAATACAATCCCTGATAATTTTCTAATAGATATTCAATATTGTTGGTAAAATGTAATGTGCACATACCAATGGATTTGATAAACTTTGTAATGTTATATATGAAAATAATTAAAATAGTCCTCAAAATTAAAATTTGATTTAATATGCTTACATTCCTGTTATTGTTCCCTTAACAGGGGTAAATTGTTTGCCTAGCTGTTTCATAAATTTCAAACCCTATAACTTTGTCTTAGAAATTTAGAGTATTTGAATGTTAATTTCCAAGAAAATATTGAAGTGGGGACGAAATACAGTTATTTCTGAAAGATTGTATATTACATTCTTTAAATCTTAAAAGGTTCAGGATTTGACTAGGAATTGCTAGACCTTATTAGACTCAACAGTGCCTCCTGCTGGTGAGAGTGTAGAAATTCTCTGAAAGGGGAAAGGGAAAGATAACACATTTTCTTCAGGGCTGAATTCTGAGAAGTTACTTGAAATAATTCATATTCTGTTTTTAAGAGTTATGTGGAAAGATACGACTTCTTTCAGGTGGTAAATTTAGATTCATATTTAAAGTGTTGTCACCAAAGATAATTGGAAGCTAAACCAGTTGGAAGGGGTGCTGGTCTGTAAATGATACACTGAGAAGCTATCCCAAGACAGATTGCAAGCACACATCTATAATCCCAGCACTCTGGGAGGCTGAGGCAAGAGGATTAGAATTTCAAGTCAAGGGGCTGGGGATTTAGCCCAGTGGTGTAAGTGCCTGCCTGGCAAGCGCAAGATTGTGAGTTCAATCCCTGGTACCACCAAAAAAAAAAAAAAAAAGAATTTCACATCAGCCCAAGCAACATAATGACTTAATGAGATACTATCTCTAAATAAATAAAAATTTAAAAAAGAGCTAGGGATGCAGTTCATTGTGAAGGCCCTGGGTTCAGTCCCCAGTATGAGAGGTGAGGGGTGGGGCATTTTTTTTTTTTTTTAGCAGAAAAAAGAATACTAACTCTGTTTTACTTAATTATTATCCTTTGCAAATTGCCACTAAAGTACAGCACCAGATTGGAATTAAAGCTATTCTTTAACAATGAAAAAGTAGAAAATATATATTAAAAAGATCAGATGCAAGAAGATCACTAAGGACTCATTATACAAGGATGGTTAATACTATTTAATTAAAATCACAGTCACCTTTTGTTTTCATAAACACACCACTTTCAGGCAGAAGTATTAGGAATTTAAAGCAATTTAGGGAAGTGTTTTAAATGGGAAAATTGTTTAGTCTTAAACCATACATTTACTGAATTTCCATTTGTCTGATCTGGTTGACACAACTTTAACTTTAGGAGCTGTTGATTTCTTAAGATTTCAAGCTACTCTTTTAATACAGGTAACTGTATTTCTACTTTCCTGATGCATTTCCATGTTTGTTTTTGGACAGGGGCTAATACAGGAGATCAATGATTTGAGATTGAAAGTTGGTGAAATGGACAACGAGAGACTTCAGTATGAAAAAAAGCTTAAATCAACCAAAGTAAGTTTCTCACTGGCTTAAGAAAAAAAGGAACTTTTTTAACAAATGGCTCCAATATTCATCTGTGATCAATAATAGAAATAAAATATGTTTCTACTATATGATAATGAAGTTATTTTACAAGTGAGTTAAGTTTTTCCCCAAGCTGCCAACCTTCTTGAACTTACACTCTATTGTTTTAAATTAAAAAACAAAGCTTAACTAATCTGCTGGAATATAACCTGCCATCTCTCTGGAGTTATCTAACCTTCTTGAAAATTGTTGCTATTTTTTTGGTTACTTAGCTTGTCTTTTTCTATCTAGTTTTCTTTCACTCCTTTGTCTCTCTACCAGTCTTTAATGGCCAAACTTTCTAGCATGAAAATCAAGGTGGGTCAGATGCAGTATGAAAAGCAGCGGATGGAACAAAAATGGGAGTCACTAAAGGTGTAGTAGACTTGGAATGACAGGCTCTGCAGCCTGTTGCTTTCTGGCTTGTGTTGTTTTGCTGTGATGCTGTTTTTAGTGGTATGTGCACTGATTTTGTGTGTTTGTCATCTGTTTATGAAAAATACGCATAATGCTGATTAAAGGATTAGTGAAAGCCCTAATAATCTTTTCAGAAATATCTGAATAATTAATGAAAAATAATAGAAAGGTAAAATAATAATATTACCTTATAAATTAATTCTAATCCTCTTAGACTATGTGAGCCCCAGGCATTGTAAAATATTTATAAAAGTTACCTTTAAAAGAATTCTATAGCCGGGTGTGGTGGCGCACGCCTTTAATCCCAGCACTTGGGAGGCTGAGGTAGGAGGAGCATTGTGAGTTCGAGGCCTGCTTGTGCTACAATGTGAGTGCAAGGCTGGCCTGAGCTACATAGTGCGACCCTGCCTCAAAAAACTAGGGCTGGGAGTTTGGCTCAGTGGCTTAAGCGCCTGTCTGGCAGGTGTGAGGCTGTGAGTTCAATCCCCAGTGCCGCAAAATAAATAAACAAATAAACAATAGAAGAATTCTATTTCATATAAATAATGGAGGCTTTCCTCTTTCAGGACTTTTTTGAAAATAGATATATACAAAAACTAACTATATCACATCCCTTGCCAAGGTTGCTAAAAATGTATTATGCTTGATGTTCACTCTTACCATAAGCTAAAATTTCAAGCTTCATCAGTGGGCTGCATCTTGCTAAGCATAATAAACATATATAGAGACTATGAAAATAAAATGTGGCATCAAATATAAAGGCATGCATAACAGCATTACATAGCTCTGTTTTCTGTGTTAAATACAGCCAGCAAGATGTAAATTTGCTAATGCTACTTGTTCACTAAAATGAAACTAAAGTTTAAAATATTAGCAAATAGAACTATAGAATGACAAGCTTTTGCAGTTGCATACTTAAAAAAAAAAGACTTAAAATATCTGTTTTTTAGATTCTCTTTTTCCCATTTCTGTAAAAGATTCTGTCCATAAGTGATGAGGGTGAATTGTTTAGTTCCGTGATTTCCTATCTTGTCCACTGATTAAGCTCAGTTCTTGCCCAGGTGTGAGAACCATCTTTAAATGCTGAATTAATATCAACTGATTCTTTTCCAGTCTGCATTTTATTTGGCTTTTATGACACTAATTTTGATTCAATTATCTCTTTGATTAACTTGGTCAAATTTTTAAATTTAACATAAGATCTAAACCTTAGGCCCATCCTAGTCTTAATTATATTTTACAAAAATTCTTTTTAATTTACTCACAAATTTTAAATAATGGTACCATAATTATTATAAATAAATTGAACTTAATAGTCATTTCTTGCTTATCATTGCCACGAATTTCTGATATTTGTGTCTAAATTCATGCAGATTTTTGTTTCATTCTCACAATCCAGTTATTGATTTAAAGAGTTATTATGTTCTCTAAATATTCCCTTTACTCGTAAACTACTATTTTAAAATGAATTCACAAATTGTAGGATGAACTGGCATCTCTAAAAGAACAACTAGAAGAGAAGGAATCTGAAGTAAAAATGCTGCAAGAAAAATTGGTTTGCAAGATGAAAGGAGAAGGGTTTGAAATTCTTGATAAAGGTGAGAATATTAGATTTATTACCCTACTTTGTTGAAATCATCCAAATCTAGAAGAGAAACTGATGTTAGTCAATGTGTAGTTTTAGCACCAAAGAAAAGAAAGAGTAGCAGAGGCTTCTAGGCCAGTGAGTCTCAACTATACTGTGTGAAGGAATTTGTGAGCTGCTTCTTGAGCATCTGGGAAAAGCCCTTTTGTATTTTATTAGAATTCATTAGAGTGCTAAATTGTAGATTTTTATCAACTTGGACAAGTTACAATAAAAGGGAAATCAAAGAATAAACAAGACCTATTACTATGTCCCAGGGTTGCTTCCCTGAACTGAACTTGAGGTAAGATAAAGTAAGGGATTTAGAAACCTTTCCTGCAGAAGAAAAATTGGAAAATCAAGAAACTTTCTTATCTTGGTTGAGCCATCAATATTTTAGCAAAAATATAGGCTTAATCTGTTTTTAAATATATATATTAATTTACCCAAACTTTTTCATAACTGGGGAGAATTTTTTATTGTAATTATATGGACTCTGATTAATAATGTGTTATATAAAATAGCAAATAATTGAATGAATTTTTTTGGTACTGGGGAATAAACTCGGGGCCTTCACACTAAGCCAGATCTCTACCCTTTCTTTCTTTTGAGAAAGGGTCTCACCCAGTCACTGAGTTGCCCAGGCTGGCCTCAACCTTATGATCTTCCTGCCTCAGCCTCCCAGAGTTCTGGGATTATAGGCATATGTCACCATGTCTGATGGAAGGAAATGTGCTTTTCAAAAAATCCAATTTGAAAACATAATGTGTGCAACATCTGACAATGCTAGGTTGAATTCAAACTGTCTTTGTAATTGCAAATGACAGTTGTAGCACTAAAAGCAATTTCTGGCTCATTTGAAATGGAACAAATTCCAATTATTGTAGTTTCAGCTCATTTTTATTTATTATATGAAAACAAGCAACATTTTTGTCTCTATAATGAGGAATTTGAGTTAAATTACCTCTGAAGTTTCTTGGTTCTAGAATATTGTGGCTTCAAGTAGCTATATGTATCACAATTCCCTATCTATCCAAAAACTCAATTTATCAAACCCTCAGAGAGTTGTATTTTGCCATTGTGTAGAATATTGTTAAAGAGCATGGAGGAGTAAGCCATGCTTTTAAGCTTGATTGGAGCTTTAGGTCCTAGGGTTAACCCAGGCTCTCAAACATGCTAAGCTCAGGTGCTGCCATTGAGTTATACCTCCACCCCCACTTGATAAGAGTTTTAAGAGTAAAATAGGATCTGAGGACTTGTGGGCAGGAGAATTTACTAGAGTAGTAGTGATCAGAGACTGATTTGAGGACTGGAACCAATCTGTTGAACTACAGTGCACAAGTAGATTAACACAGGAGATTGAGAGCAAGTGACTAGGCTTCGTGACAGTCTGATATTAGCACATCTACCTAACCACCTCATTCATGGGCTCATCTCACCGGACAGAAGATAGACCATTTCGGTGTTGCTGAACTTGAGTGGTGAGTTGTACAGGATACAGCAGTATACTAGTCATATTCCAGTATACTAGTCATATTCCAGTGATTGAACTGTGGCAGAAATGTAAGAAACTTCCGAAGGAATATGACCTAGTTTCTCATCACGCATGATGTAAGACACAGTTACTTGTAAGTCAGATTTTCATGTGAGAAAAAAGCAAGATTGTGAAAGATGAAGATGCTGGGCGTGGTGGCACACTCCTATAATCTCAGCACTTGGAAGGCCGAGGCAAGAGGTTCGCCATGAGTTTGAAGCTGGCCTAGGCTACATAAGCAAGTTCAGGGCTGCCTGAATTATATAGCAAGACCCTGTCTCAGGAAAAGGAAAAGTGACCAGAGGCAGTAACATGAATTTAGGTCTTCTCATCAGTTATGGTACATTTTCTTTCAAACCTCACACAGACTATTATTTATCTTGAAGTCACAAAATAGAGCTTCATACTTTGTTTTTGTGAGGTTAGGTTCCTTTTATTTTAGGTAAAAGGAGATAATATTTATTGTTGTGATGTGTGCTAACTTCCAATTCAATGGATTTTTCTGCACAGATGAAAATTTTAAAAAGAAGCTCAAAGAAAAAAGTAAGGTTTTTGGTGTACTTCTACCAGCCTTTACATTCACCAGAAGTACTACCTTGTTCATTGCATGTGTTTAAAACATTTCTGTCATCAAAAACGTATAGTTGCTTCATCAATAAACCCTCCATTTCTTCAGAGTGTACAAAACAGAGGCTAGACAGACAATAAAAACAAGGAGATAAAGATCATTAAGGACATTTTGCCTTATTCAGCCCCTTTGCTCCACAGTTACAACAGGGCAAATGGAGGGAGAGATCAGAAGTGTTTCCTCTGATGATACAGTGAAGAGGAGAAAATAGCATTTATACTGTTATGCAAACCCACTGTTTTAAGATTTACCACAGCTGAAAGATCATTTTGAACTTTGCTTTTGCGCTTTCATGCTTTAAAGTCCATTATTTGGCTATATTAGACACTTCTTTGTATCCTCTTGGGGTTAATAAAAGAAATTTTATTTAGGCTGATTTGTAGAGTCTGAATTTATGACACATAAAGATAAATCTTTATTAGATTGAAAAAATCTTCAATGGATTTTTTTTCCCTCAAACACTGAGGTATTTGCAAAAGAAAGAAAGAAAGAAAAAGGTTTATAATTTAAAATGTTGTCAGTGTCAACTACGTTGTTTTAAAAATTACTGTTCTCTGAAGCATGTAACTAAGTGAATATTTTTATTTCAGTTTTTTAAATTTGTATCACTTTTGGTTGAACTTTTTGTCTTTAAAATATTTTAGTTTTTTATTCAGATAACATGCTTTTTGTATTTGAGTATCAAATTTTAAGAAAAATCACCCTTGGCCTGCTTTACCCTCAGCCTTTATGTCTTGAAATGTTTTAAACTAGTGTAGAAATGAAGTTTATAGATGAAGCAAAGTACTTACCCTTCTCTGTGGAACCCGTGCCCCCAGCTTTTGAGCATGACTACTGTGTGGGCACCACGCTCCATCAGGCTCTTCCTATACGTGTCTGTGTCTTGGTTATAAATGAGTATCATTCTCTCAGCTTTGGTCATTATGTGTACCATTCACTACTTTCCGCTCGCTGTTTTATATCTTTCTATTAAAAAAAAAAAAAACTTTTTTATGTTTACAGCATCCAAGTTCTATCTTCAGTGTTGTGAAGAAAGTGTTGCTGTGAGAGAGGATAGTTAGCTCCTGTTGTTTTTCTTAGAATGACAACTGTTTGGATGAGATAAGAGGTGTTTATCTTTTGGATAGTCTCTAATGTAGGGGTACTAACTGTGCTCCTTTTAAAAACCATTTAAAACAGATAAGATTAACATTTTACCTTAAGCCATTTCAGGAATAGTATGTTGTACACATTAACTAAATTGATTTCTGATTTGGTGTATTATTTTCAGATGTTGAAGTACAAAAAATGAAAAAGGCTGTGGAGTCTTTGATGGCAGCAAATGAAGAAAAGGTATCAGATGACATTTAAATGTTATTGCTTTTGTTGTTTTGGGCTTTTTTAAAACAAAGTCTCACTGTGTAGTTCAGACCTGTCTTGATCTTACTGTGTAGCCCAGGCTAACCTGTGATCCTCCGGCCTTGGTCTCTGAGTGCTGAGATTACAGGTGTGCACCATCATGCCCAGCCTATGTGGACTTTTTGGAACACTGTTTTGATCATTGCATGCAACCCTCTAGTTTGAAACTACTAACAGTAAGAGGCAGCATTCTCTCTCCCTGCCCGAGCATATGTAGTCTCACTGGGGAAAAGTCCCAAGCCAAACGGAAAGAAAAACTCTTCCCACCAAGAAGGCAGCATTTAACCTGCACACCAGCAGACTGTTGCGGGATCATTCTCGAAGGCAACAGCCCTGAGTTTACAAAGAGCTTAGTTTATATAGCATTTAGAAGTGGGACATGCAAAGCTAGTGACAAATCGTTACATAATTGTTTACATGGATTGAGTCCTGTATTGATAGGCAAGCTAGTCTTGAACAAATTCTTTGAAACAAAGGAATCGTTTATCATAGTGTGGAAAGATTCCGGGGACAAGGGGAGGGGCCCTTACAGGGTAAGTATAGTTAAAGGTGTCCTTGACTAGCCCAGGGTATCTTGAGGTGTAACAATTACTCTGACTCAGTATTTATGAGAGGTATCCAACTGGGCTGTAGACACTATCAGGGTCAATTGCATTCAGCAGAAACTTGTTCAGAGATCTCTAATTGCTCTCTAATTTGTATCATGAAATACCTATAAGTTTGCTGTTTTATAAATGTGTTCTTTCAACCAGCTGGGTCAAATGGAATCTCTAAATCCTTGTTTTTTGAGGAATCTCCACACTGATTTCCACACTAGTTGTACCAGTCTACACTCACACCAACAGTGGAGAAGGGTTCCTTTTGATAAGAGTTTCAAAACAGGATAATAAGAAATGAACAATGGTTAATATATTGTTTTTTGAGGAATCTCCACACTGATAATAACAGGATAATAAGAAATGAACAATGGTTAATATATTGTTGGTTGATTTCTTGATGATAGCCATTCTATCTGGGGTGAGATGGGATCTCAATGTTGTGGTTTTTTGTTGTTTTGTTTTGTTTTGTTTTGTTTTGTTTTGCTGCACCAGGGTTTGAACTCACAACCTTGCACCTGCCAGACAAGCGCTTAAGCCACTGAGCCAAACTTCTGGTCCTAGTTTTTTTGAGGCAGGGTCACACTACGTAGCTCAGGCCGGCCTTGCACTTGCGTTGTAGCCCAAGCCAGCCTTGAACTCAAAACGCTCCTCCTACCTCAGCCTCCCGAGTGCTTGGATTAAAGGTGTACGCCACCAGGCTTCTCAGTGTTGTTTTAATTTGCATCTTTCAAATGACAAGTGATGTTGAATGCTTTTTCATATATTTATTTGCCATTTATATTTCTTCCTGTAAGAAGTGTATATTCATCTCAGATGCCCATTCTTGGATTGGATCTTTCAATTTGCAGGGGTCTGGGGTGTTTTTCAGTTCTTTATATGTTTTTGATGGAAGTCTTTTATCTGAGGGCTAAAATTTTTTCCAATTCCTGGGTTTTCTTTTCATTCTGTTGGTGATTTCTTTTGATATGCAAAAACTTTATAATGAGATGAGATCCCATTTGATTCTTTGAAGTATTCCCTATGCAGTTTATCTTTTGTTCATGAACTCTCTGCCTACCCTTATGTCTTCAAGGTATCTACCTACTTTATCTTCCAGTAGATTTTGTGTTTCTGTTTTCATGTTTGGATCTTTGATACATTTTCACTTTTGTTTAGTGCATGGTGATTGTTATGGTTGACACATTGTGTCAACCTGAGAAGTTTAGAAATTTAACTAAGGGAATCACTCAGGGAGCCTGGGTCCATCCTTTGTAAACATCCTGAGCCTATGCAAGAGGAGGGCTCATATTTTGTGATTACTGTTCCAACCCTGGGGGCACGGCGGGGTAGCCTGCTTGCCATCATAAGGGAGAAGATGCTTTTTCTCCCCTGCTTTTTGCTCTTGCTGCTTTTGCTGTCTCCTGCCACCTTGAAGTGTTGCCCCTGTGTCATGCCACCCTGACTTGAAGCCAGCTGTTTACAAACCTCCACAAACTATGAGCTGTGTAAACCTTTCCTTCCTTAATTTTGGGTGTTGGGTATTTTGTCTCAGTCACAAGGTAAAAGCAACTAAGACAGTGAGAGATGTGGGTCTAGTTTTAGTCTTCGGCATGTGGGAAGCCAGGTTTTCCAGCACCATTTGTTAAAGAGGCTCTCTTTCTTCCAATGAACATATTTGGCCCCTTTGTCAAAGATAAGGTGGCTAAGTGTGTTTGTAGCTGTGTCTGCATCTTCTAATCTGTTCTGTTGGTCCTCAGGCCTGTTTTTTTGCCAGTACCATGCTGATTTTTATAACAGTAGCTTTGTAGTACAATTTCAAGTCAGGGATTGTGATGCCTCCTGCCTTGCCTTTGTTGCTCAGAATTGCTTTTGCTATTCTAGGTCTCTTCTGGTTCCAGATGAATTTTAGGAGTGTATTCTCTAGATCTGTGGGGTAATGCAGTCCATTCTTGGGTGCAGGTGTTCAGAGAAATGAAAGACACATTACAACCTGGTGTGGGGTACACTTAAGGAGTGTCTTCAAGTTGAGTGATCCAGAATGTGTATGCTCGTCCTTTGTCAGCTTACAGTGTAAACATTTATTTGAGGTTGAGATGTGCTGCCCATCCGTGTTGCTGCCCATCAGCAGTGTTGCTGCTTCCTACAGTGGAGGAAGTAAAATTTACAGGTGAAAAGCACAGATCCAGAGCTCTAATTTACAGGCTATTGTAAAAGAACCTTTAAGAATTTTCTTTTTTGACTCAGTCTCTGGAAAATATCTTATCTTAAAAGCTATGATTTTTTTTTAAGGTACAATTTTAAGATCTCGATTTCCTTGTCTCCTTTCTACCTACTTTTTCTTTCACCTATCCTACCCAAGTTCTGTGAGCCAAAAAACATCTCAAAACCCACGCTTGAAACACCTCAGGACATTATAGGCAAGTGTTGGAGCAGGAGACACCAGGGAGCGGGCAGGATCTGAGGCTGAGCATGGAGCTCAGTCAGAAGGTGGGCAGCTTGGTCTGCAGGGTCTGTGAATGGAACGTCTTAGCTTATAGACTTCGTAGTGACACAATTAAATTATGATTTTAGAGAGATAACTTTGGTGGCAGAATGGAGATTAAAAATAAGGGAAGGAGTATGAAAATAGAGTAAGAGATTGTTAAAGTAGTCTAGGTGAGAAAATGAAGAGGGCTTTAAATCAGACAGTGGTGATGTTAAGGAGGGAATAAATTTTAGAGAAATTTCTAGATGTAATATAGGAGTCCTATAACTCCCAACCTGTTAGATGTTAAATGTGTCAAATTCGTGGTCCCACTGCATGGAAGAATGAAGGCACAAACCAAAGAAAGAAGTTAGGAGAGTTTTATTGGGAATAAGAGAAGATCAGCTCCTAGATTTCCTGTGTTGTGTCTTGCTGTGCTGCTCCACAGCCAGCTGGAGTTGTAAACTCAGCACCAGTAACAAATTAAAGGAACAAAGTTTATTTTTTATTTTATTTTATTTTTTTGGTACCGGGGATGAACTCAGGCCCTCGCGCTTGCCAGGCAGATGCTTATGCCACTGAGCTAAATCTCCGGCCCAAGGAACAATGTTTAAAAGAGAAAACATTTTATTTGTAAGAAGAAAAAAGCAGAGGACAGAAAGAGACACTGTGAGAGGTAAAGATAAGGGGTCCCCATGAACTAGATACCCCCAGGCCTTTGTTTTCAGCTTCCTTTTATCGTGTTTGGAGGACTCTCCCTGCCGGTTGGGTGCCTGGAACTTGGCACAACTTCATTGGTTCTCTGAACTGTCATAAATAGATCTCAGGCCCCAAGACCCTAGCCTGGGCCACATCCTGTGTGCACATTCCTTCTGGTCCTTGATTCCTTCCTGCCCTTTAGTGATGGATATAAATGGGGCAGGGGCTTACAGAAAGGCAGCTTAGAGTTAGTGATTGAGTAAAGAGAATATGTATGTCTCTAATGCAGTAATATAGTGACCCTAGAGTGAGAATGCACGTATATGTATATATGAATTTAGATGCATGAGTATATTTTTATATACTAAATAACAACTTTCTTTTAAATGGCTGCCCTTTGTGTCTCTTGTGTTTTATTGAAGTTGAGAAGTGGCTACTAGGGCTTCCTCAGTCCTCTGTTTATCAGCTCTCTCTTGTCTCATTAATTGTTCTCTCTAGTTAAATTTTAACCCCTTTCTAATCAAAATTAACCGGAAAGCCCAGTGAGTCCCTCATTTTACATTTTCTTCCTGTCTGCAGACCCTTTCCCCTTACACCGGGAGGAATCCCAAAGCCAGTGGCCACCAAGGCCTTTTATCAAGAGTAATTTATAGAGCAAACTCATAATGTGGGTACAACATGGGTCAAACTCAAATTAGTCTATAGGACAGAGGTGATGAACCTATTGCATGCATGTTGTTTTCTTTTAAGACAAAAGATGTTAACCACTTACCAGGGCAATAGTTTAAATACAAGATGGCCAAAATTGCATATTTTTATAAGGTAATATAATAGGAAATATAAAAATGACAATTTTGTTGAATTTATTCAATACAGGAATCAAGTGGTTGAAATGACACCTGCTTAAGAGACACTCAGGATAGGCAGTGCGAGAACAAACATGCTGCCTGTGTAACAACACCAAAAGTAAACCATTAAGTGGTTAACATACGGTGTTTTCACTAAACTAAAAACCTCAGTATTCAGGTTTAATTGTAGTACTGGCACTTTGTGATAAATAAGTGGGTTTGGGGTTACAGTTTGGGCACTCAGTCTCTAAAAGGTTCGCCATCTTGAGTCACATAGCAAGGGTACATGGAAAGAACAAAGGCATATTGGGGAAGGGGCAGTCAAGATGCTCTGGTCACCCACCTGGGCACTTATTTCCTAGCAGGACTTCCTGCACCAGGTGGTGCTAATTATAGTATGCTCCCCCTTCTGGGGAGCATGTAGGCCTACTCATTGCTCTTCATCTTGACCTGGCCCCATCAGATGCACTTCAGCCACAGTTCTGATGTCTTTATCTTTGTGCTGACTTCCTTGGGAGCCCAGCCCCTCTCTGACTGTATATTAATTTCTGTCTAACTCAGTTTCTTATAATAGATAGATAGGATTTACAGATATTTGGGTTTGAGAAAGGAAAATAATTTTCTGGTTTGGACGATTGGAATATAATCGTACCTTTAAAGGTTTAAGGAAATCCAAGCTGAAGCTTTAGTACTAGGGAGCAGTAACGAGTTTAATTTTAGATGCCTCCAATCTGATGCGCTCATAGGACATTTCAAAGGAGATTTCTCATAGAAAGGTGGAATATAACTCTAAACCTTAGGATTAAAGTGAAATTGTTAAATTAGTGGAGAATGAACCCCATCAGTTTCAGGGGAAACTGGTGGAGGCTATATCTGATGTATCAGTTAGCTTTTGGTTTTTGCTCCCTGAAAAATACATTTTGTTATTTCTCATACCTCTGTGAGTCGGCTAAATGGTTCTTCTAGTGTCGGCTGGCTTAGCTGATCTCTGGAGTCTACTGGTGGCTCAGAAAGACTGAATGATATAAAATAAGAGGGACTGAACGATATAGAATAGTGTAGTTTATATGTGTGGTGTTTGATAGATAATTGTAGGTTGGTCGCAACTAGAATGACTCCTCTCATCTTCCAATTGTCTCTCTTTCTCCAGTAAACCAGCCTAGGTTTCCTATAGTTCCTCAAAATTTCCCAGGGCCACGCTGGAGTGTTACTGGATGTTGGGGTGCTGGAGTCTCCTTCTAGAGGTGATTTCTAGGTTCCTTCTGACCTGAACAAAAAATCGGTCAAGACAAACGTAAATAGTAGCAAAGTTTTTTTTTTTTTTTTTTTTTTATTTTTTTTATTTTAAAGATAGTAAAATCCAACAAAACACAACAGAACGAAGTCAATCAAAACAAAGCAGTAGAACTGGTACAGAACTTCTAAGAAAGATACTATGAAAGCAATAGCTACTATAGTGTATCTTGTTATTTTCAGAATAGTTGCCCTTTCCAACAGATATAGTAAAGTCAAACCAAACAAAACAAAAAAAAACAATAAAACCAATAAAAACAGAGTATAAAACAAGGCCAAAAAAATAATAATCAGAATAAATTTAGCAAAACAATTAGAACAATATTGGGCCTCGAAGACAAGATAGAAGAGAATCTCCCATTTTTGCTATATTGTGTACTGTCATCTTCCAAAGAGATGCTCAGGCTGCCAGCCCCAGACCTACAAAATGAACAAAACAATACTAGCGTTTAGTTGTTTTATGTACCTTAGTTGCTATCAATGTAGCCAGACCTCCCAACCAGCAGGTTGCTTTGCGGGGGCGGAGCTTTGTCCTTGATTCTTAGCAGGCGTGCCTATAGGCATATTGGGAGCGGGGGAGGGTGTATGTTTCTCTTCCTGGGGTCCACGCCGGTCGCGCAGGCCCCTGGAAGGCAGTCTTACTTGTGTTCTGGTTGGAGGTGCTCAGGCCCAGCTGGGCAGGCTCCCAAGAAGCCCATTTCTTTCGCCTCCTGGGGTCCACACTGGTCGTGCAGGCCCCCGGAAGGTAGTCTCACTTGTGTCCTGGTTGGAGGCACTCAGACGCGACTGGGCGGGCTCCCAAGAAGCCCATTTCTTTCTCTTCCTGGGGTCCATGCCCGCAAAGTTTTATTTTTATTAAAAGTGATAAATGAGCCAGGCATGGTGGTGCACACCTGTAATCCCAGCACTCAGGAGACAGGAGGATCACCGTAAAGTTAAGACCAGCCTGGGCTACATAGTGAGTTTAAGGTCAGCCTGTACTGCATAGCAAAACCCTGTCTCAAAAAGACAATAAATGAATGAATGAGTCAATTAATCAATCAATGAATAAAAAACAGGCTCTGCAGAGCCACTTTGGGCCAAGTAAAAGTACCAAAAAAAATGTGCCCTCCAGTATGAGGGTGGGATACCATGAAGGGAGATGACAGCCAGAGCTCAAGGTCCACTGTCCTTTTTGTGCCCCACCCCAGCCCCACTCCCCACTGGCATCAGGTCTCGAGTTCGAATTCTCAGGACCAATCTACTTGCCGGGCTCTGCGACTTGCTCTGTGCATGTGTTCTGGGATTTTGTTATTAACAGGTCCTGCCTACTCTCCCAGCCAGTCTTAGCCGTACCCTACCTTCCTGCCTCAAAAGGGCAGCCTTAATGTGCAAATACTTCATTGCCAGCCTGGCCAAACTCAGCTAAGGAGACTGGTTTTTTTTGTTTTTTTTTAAATTATGTGCCACAGTTGAGGGCATGGGGAAAAAAGAAGAGGGTCTAGGACAGAACTTCCGAGATTTAACATTTCACAGTCCAAATTAGAAAATAATGGGATTTATAGAAATTGACTATCCAAGGTTAGGATTGTGGCCCAATAGTAGAGTGCCTGTACAGGACCATGGGTGGGATCCTCAGCACCACCAAAAAATTAAAATTAAAAGTTAGGCTGTTGACCAATGGATTGAGAAAATAAAATAGAAATAAAGAGAAAGAAGTGAAAGGAGTGTAGAGTTGGGTTAGTAGAATAACAGAGTAAGTATTAAATTAGGAAAGGATGAAAGGTGTTTGTTGTTTTTAATACTTAGGAGAACAGTGATGACTAGTCAAAGCATCTTCACGATAGTCTTGAGAAGGCAAGAGCTAAATGATGACTGATAATGTCCAATAAAGAGAGAGACATAGATCTCTCCAGATTTATAAGTTAGAAGACTAAATAAAGCCGATTGTGTTTTGTATCTTAATACGTTACTTTGGGAGTTTTTTTTAATGGCAGCTGAAGTACATCTAAATTCAGTTGTATTTTTTCTATATCTCGTGCGTGTAGGGAAAATAGTCTAGATGTCACCAGTTTTACTAAAGTTTAGAAGTATTCTTTGAATAATGTAAATAATTCACATATGCTTTTTCTGTCACACTTACCTTTGCTGTTTTACAATCATAGTATTAAAGATGATAATTTATTTTGTTCATAGGACCGGAAAATAGAAGATCTCCGACAGTGCCTGAACAAGTACAAGAAAATGCAAGACATGGTGGTACCCCCTCAAGGTAAGATGATAGCACTAAAGGCTTTCTTTTCTTTTCCCCCCTTTAGTTCTAGGCATCAGACCTAGGGCCTTGCTAATGCTATGAAGTCACTGTCACTGAGCTGTATCTCAGCCTTTTTTTTCTGAGACAGGGTCTCACAAAGTTGCTCAAACCAGCTTCAAACTTGTACTTTTCCTGCTTCAACTTCCGTAGTAGATGGGATTACAGGTGTGCATCCTCACACCTGGCAGACTTTTCCTGCTTTACTTGGTTTGAAGTGACTATGAACTTACATTGGCCAAATTTTCTTGCATACCCATTATCCATAGTTAGGTAGCTCATTCCTCTAGTAAACAACATTGTTGAGCAACTATTCACTGCCAGAAAGTGTGTGCTTAGGACTATGAGCAAGAATTTCCTAGGGTTAATGGATCATGGAGACCATCTCTTAGTTGATTAGGTGGCATTCAAGAGAGTGAGAGAACAACAGCAGGAGCAGGAGCCCTAGAGAAAAACAGCAGTTGGTATGTTTAAGAAGAGGAAAAGATCAATGCATGTGGAAGGCAGTGAGCAGTGGGGAGAGTGCAGTGGCACTGAGATGAACAATGGCTTCAGTGCATCAGTAATGCAAGGTGAGGTGTTAAGCCCTTGTTCAAATGTGGAAGAATACACTAAGGGTCTCAATGAGTCTACAACATGATCTTTGTAACAAATAGAATACAGGAAAGAGCATGCCTTTAATCCTAGGACTCAGGAGGCTGAGGTAGGTGCAGCGTTGTGAGTTCAAGGCAGCTTGGACTACAATGTGAACAAGGCCGGCCTGAGCTATGTAATGGAACCCTGTCTCAAAAAAAATAGGGTCGGGAGTTTGCCTTAGTGTCTTAAGCACCTGCCAGGCAGGCACAAGGCTTTGAGTTCAAGCCCCAGTACTGAAAGAAAAAAAAAAAACAGGAAAGAGCAGTATTTGGAGCAGGGGAGACAAATCAAGATGCTTGTGGTGTTCCAAGTGGACAGACCCAGGGGAACCAGGTCTGAGCAGGAGTGTATTACAATGTCAGAATCAACACAGTGATGAGGGAGCTAGAGAAGAAGAGTGAGAAAGAGGAATAGTATCAAGAAAGATAGTGTTGAACTGCAGCAACTTGGCAGGTGATGGTTCCATTTACCAAGATGGAGAAGCTTAGGGAAAGAACATTAGGTGGCTAAAGAGATGCACATGAAAGTTCAAAAACTCTCAGGAGATACCCAAATAAAGATGGTTGTAGGCAGGCATAGTGACTCATGTCTGTAATTTCCACACACTAAGAGGGTAGAGCAGAAGGATCACCTGGGCAAAATTTATGGACTAGACAAAACTGTGTCTCAAAAGAAAAAGGGCTGAGGATACAGCTCAGTGCAAAGACCCTGAACTCAATCCCCAACATCAAAGAAAAGTACGTCCTGTTCCATTGAAGGGTCATCTAAACAGCGATTTTTCACTAGGATTTATATTTGTTTATTAATCTGAACACAAAAAATAACACCTAAATTCTATTCTAGTAAAATTGGAATAAGATTCTAGTAAACTCTCAATTAAAAATTTATGTCTGGTCACACAGGTTTAAATATCAGATTGTTTCTCTTGTGTGAGAAACCGAAAGTGTAAATAAGGAACAAAATGAAGAATAGATATTGGAAAGTAGGAAGAACTTGTTCAAAGTAAAAGGGGGAAGGGAAAGAGATTTTAAAAAGAGAAAGAATGGGCCATTCGCAGACCGGGGTTAGAGAGAATAATGGCCTTGGCACCAAACAAGCCCAGTCTGGGAACTGGTGCTGTGTGCAGGCCTCTTGCAAACTAGAAACAAGTAGATCCAAGCCTCTCCCCATGAGTCAGTGCCATTTGCGGACTGGGGGTAAGAGAGAACAATGGCCACATCACCAAATAAGCCCAGTCTGGGAACCAGCACTGTGTACAGCCTCCGGTGGACTGGCAACAGCCAGACCCCAGCCCCTTCCAGCATGAGGGCTGGCAGACAAAAAGTACAATCCCCGCCACCCCAGCAACTGGCTTATCTGGAGAAATACAGGCTGTGATGATAGCTACTGAGGTGAAATGCAATTGGATGCCTGTGGTGCTTTGGTATTTCACTAATACTGCAGGTCTAGGGCCAGTGCTCTGATCATAGGTTCAGAGGATATTGCTAAGCAGTGTGTCATCTAGGGGGGATCTCCTTCTGAGGTTGCAGCCATTGTTGATTCTCTGTGGTTCTGTTTTGAGGTCCTGTGTCGGTTCCATTGTTTTGTTGGGTTGGTTTGTATTCTCTTTTGTTTTGTTTGACTATGTTAAATCCCATGGCAGGAGAAGTTATTTCAAGGATAGCAAGATATATTATGGTAGCAATTTTAGATTTACTATTGGCTTGTTTTGAAGTCCTTTATCACATTCACTGTTTTGTTTTTATTGTTTCTATTCTGTTCTGTTCTGGTTGATTTATACTATGTCTGAAGTTATCTGCAGCTATTATGAAGACATCAAGGGGCATTATGGTAACTACTATTGATGTCATAATGTTTTAAAGTCTTATATCTCTTACACTGGTTTGTTTTGATTGCTTTTATTCTGTTATATACTCTTTAAAATAAAAAAATAAAAGAGAAAGAATGACCAGCATGGTGGCTTATGTCTGTAATCCCAGCACTCAAGAGGTTACGGAAGGAAGATTGCTGTAAGTTCAAGGCCAGCCAGGGCTATACAACCAAGTTCAAGGCCTGAACTGCATAGTGAGACCCTGTCTCAAAAAAAAAAAAAAAGACAGAAAATGCAAACAAAGCTTTTATAAATCGGGAGGGGAAGAAAGGTTGAAGGGAGGGGAAGGGAATGAGATAAAAAGAATTAAGATATATCATGTACAGGTACAAATTCCCCATGGTGAATATGATCATTATGTATGGCAAACATGTACTGATAAAAAGTAAAGATGAGAAAAAAGAAAAAACTTACATCTAGTTAAGATCTTTAAACAAGGCCGGGCATGGTGGTGCACGCCTTTAATCCCAGCACTCGGGAGGCTGAGGTAGAAGGAAAGTTGTGAGTTCAGGCCAGCTTGGGCTACAACGCGAGCGCAAGGTTGGCCTGAGCTACATAGTGCGACCCTGCCTCAAAAAAGTAGAGTTGGGCCAGGCGTGGTGGCGCACGCCTTTAATCCCAGTACTTGGGAGGCCGAGGTAGGCAGAGTGTTGTGAGTTCAAGGCCGGCTTGGGCTACAACGCAAGCGTAAGGCCGGCCTGAGCTACATAGTGCGACCCTGCTTCAAAAAAACCAGGGCCAGGAGTTTGGCTCAGTGGCTCAAGCGCCTGTCTGGCAGGTGCGAGGTTGTGAGTTCAATCCCTGGTGCTGCAAAAAAAAAAAAAAGGTAGAGTCGGAAGTTTGGTTCAGTGGCTTAAGCCCCTTGCTGGCAAGCATGAGGCTGTGAGTTTGATCCCCGGTGTCGCAAAAAAGAAAAAAAAAGATCTTTAAACAAGTACAGTGATTCCTTCTTGAATGGTTTTGTTTGTGAACAGTTTGGTTCTCAAACAGAAGCAGTTGACAAAATTTTGCAAACTGTGCATTGGATGACCAACGCAACCAACATAAATATAGTCATTTTCTCTAGAATCGTGGAATGGATTAAGCTCATAAACCAAAGTACCACTGTATATGATTTGCCGTTTAGTATTATTTAGAGATTAGATAGTTGCACACACCTGCAATCCCAGCATTCAGGAAGCAGAGACAGAAAGATGATGAATTCGAGGCCAGCCTGGGCTGCATAGCAAGTTCAAAGCTAGCTCATACTGTATAGCAAGAGCATGTCTCAAAAACAAACAATAAAAAAGAGTTCTAAATGGTGACTGTGTTGTTACTCAGAATCAGTTTGTTGTACTAGGTATTCTGTGACTTGACTTTTCCTAAACTGAAATTTATAAAGCCCTCAATTTTTAAAACGTACATGAGGTTTTGTTGGAATAAATTACCTTTACAGTGGTGTTCAATCTTGTGAGTCAGTGATCCTATCATACCAACTTCCTCTATGAGTACCATTGCTGGGCATTTTATGGCCCAAGACCCTGGCCCTGAGGTGCTCACATCTTAACTGCTGTTTCTTAGGTGTCCCACATTGCTATTTTCAAGTGATACCAGAAAAAGTTGACTGTTAAGTGTTGGGGGTGGGGATTATAGGTCAGTTAGAAAACGTGGTTAGCGTGCTTTAGACCCTAGGCTCAATTTCCAGTACCCCCTACTCCCTCTAAAAAGCAAAATGTTTGGGGTTTTGTTTTGTTGTTTTGTTTGGTTGGTTTTGGTTTTGGTTCTGGTTCTGGTTCTGGTTTTGAGACAGGGTCTCAGTATGTAGTTCAAGTTAGCCTCAAACTCACGATGATCCTATCTCAGCCTTCTAAATTCTAGGATTACAGGCATGTGCCACCACACCTGGTCAGAAGAAAATGTTTTATGTTTAATGTAATTAGAATCTTTATTTTCCTCCAGAAGTGAAACATAGAAAGCTATTACTAGTTTCTTTTTGCTTTATTGTTTTCTAGGCAAAGATGGTGAATATGAAGACCTGCTCAATTCCAGTTCTATCTCTACTTTGTTGGATACACAAGGCTTTAGTGATCTGGAGAAAAGTCCATTGACTTCCCCAGTAATGGAATCTCCCAGCCAGGACCCATTTGACACAGGTATTCCAGAAGAGGTATGTACAGAGTGTCAATATTTTCTTGTTGTTGAAGAGTCTATCTCATTGAAAGTTCAAATACCATTAGTAATATGAGCACATGCTTTATTTCTCAGTTTTCATTTGATTCATTCTGGCATTTTTATGTCCTCCAAGTCTCTCGCTCGCTTGTTCCTCTTCTGCTTTTTTAAATGTGCATGGTCTCCCTGTCTTTAACATATGCTTTGAACCATGTCAGAATTCCTTACAAAACTGAGGGAAAGCAAGCTGGCATGGTGGTGGCATGCACCAGTGATCTCAGTTACTTGAGAGGCTTAGGAGGAGGATCCCTTGAGTCTAGGAGTTCAAGGTCAACCTGGGGAACGTAGTTAGATTCTAAAAAAAAAAGTCATTTCAGGAAAAACATATAAATCCTTCAAAGATACATATTTTAAATACAAGATTATAATCTATTTATTAAAGAATAAGTAGAGGAAAATAAAGTGGGGGTAAAGTGAGATGATATGAGTAAATATATTTTGGTCATTTCTGGTGGTGACTCCAAAAGATGACTGAATAAAATTTCCCTTTGGTTACTTAAACTGGAGGGCAGTAAGCAACTTAAACTTATTTATATCGTGTCAGACTGTCCAAGAGGACAGGCATCCTTCAGCCTTACCTTGGAAGTCACATAACGCCCCTTCTGCTGTGCTCATATCCTGACCCAGATCCAAGGAGAAGGGACATCGACCCCACCTCTTCATGGATGAGTGGCAGTGCTGCATCATAAGAACCTGAGCAGTGGGATATGTTGGTGCAATCATATTTGGCAAAATCAGTCTGTTGCTCCATCCAGTTTACATCTCTGTCCCACGAAAAATACAATCAGCTCCTCTCCAAAGACTCACAAATTTTATTCCAGTGAAGCACCAGCCTTCCAGGAACCAGTCATCCAGTTCAGAACAAGATGTATGTGAAGTTGCCCAAGTGCAATTTGTTAGGCAGTTTCTTGACTATCATTCCAGTCAGTTTAAAGAGCTGGAAACTTTAAGACATGCTATCTGTCTCACAAACCCAGCACACAGTGCTAGGAAAGACATCACGTAACTGCTGTGGGCACTTTCAGTAAAGCAGAAGGGAAATTGAAAGCTCTCAAGTGCCCCTAGCAACTCCTGAGCAAAGCTAGGCTCCTGTTGCCAGTTCCCTTAAAGGGTCCTCGTACACTGGGCCCTGTGTGCTTTCCTCTAAGTCCTCCTTCCTTTTCCCTCCATATATTTGCAGATGAGTATTTTCCTCAGCTTTGTACCTGTAAAAATGCCATAGAGGTCCAAAGCTACCTTGTCATTTGTACTACCTCTGTCCTTTTGTACCTGATTTGCTGTAATACTTTAAACATTTAGAATGTCATGTTAATCCCTGTGTAATCTACTCCATTAGATAAGAGCATGTTCATACATATCTTCACCGTAAGCCTTTCTTGGCCTTAGGTTCCCTGTAAGGCCACAGCCACTTACTTGTAGTCTTTTTAAAAGGTTCATTGTAGCAGTGCTACTCTCAATCTTTCTGCTGTCTAAACAAAAGATTTGGATCCTAGCACTCCGGAAGCTGTGGAAGTAGGATTGCTGTGAGTTTGAGGTCAGTGCGGGCTACATAGTGAATTCAAGAGCAGTCTCAAAAACCCAGAATCAAAGGGTTTTCCAGGCATACTCTCAGCTTCACTGAGACCACATGGTTTCCTGGTATTATTTGATATTTACCCTGAAGTTATATCTTAATTTTAGTGTAAATCACTATGTAGAGAGACTACAAACAGGAGATAGTTTTATTGAACTAAACAATAACTTTGGTTATCTCTTCTCTCATATTTTGCAGTAGGCTATGAGAAGAGACCAGCAGGCAGGGCATCATTACTCATTCTTATCTGTTGCTGATAATTGCATAATAAGAATGTAAAATACAGATAGAATAAAAATTAATTCAGTTTGTTTCATAAATGTCCAAATGGGTTAAGATACCTTATTAAACAAGTTTAAGGAATAAGAAATACTTTAAAGGGGGAAATCCCCAATTTGTTTTGTTTGTTTGTTTGGTACCGGGGATCACACTCACAACCTCAAGCCTGCCAGGCAGGCACTTCCACCACTGAACTAGATCCCCAGCCCTATTTTTTGAGGCAAGGTCTCACTATGCAGTTCAGGCTGGCCTTGAACTCACTTTGTGGCCCAGGCTGATCTCAAACTCACAACGATCCTCCTGCCTCAGCCTCTGAGTGCTGGGATTAAAGGCTTGCGCCACCACGCCCAGCTTCCATTTTGTTAAAAATGCATATATATCTGTACTGAAAACAACATTTGGCACCAGTGTGTGCACCACATTTGTAGAGGTTGCAGTCACATGTGGGACACACCCCGATAGTCTCATAGCCTTAGAAGACTTTGCTGTGCAAATTCCATCTTAATGATAGGTTTATACTTTGGAACAGAAATGATTTGATGAGAAGTGAGGGAGTTCAGCTGCATTTTTAAAGAAAAGCTAAAAGAGAGATATGAGGTAGAAATGAAGGTTTAAAATTTGAAAAAGAAATCAAGAAAATGGGTCAGTCTTTTAGTATAGTTATTTTTTTCCCATGATTAGGAATCCAAAAAGATGTATGAACAGTAGGAAACAGGCATTATTATGACTAAATTGTCCAGGATTAATTATTATAAGATTCAAGGTGAGAAAACTAATAGTAAAATAATGCATACCCTATTTCATAATAAGATTTCACATTTCCTATGCTTTCACATTTGATATCCTTTGGTTGGGGGGGTGCGTTGCTAGGGACTGACCCCACAGCCTTGCCTATGGTAGGCAAGAGATCTACCATTGAACTACCTCTACCTCCTCTGTATAAATAAGGAAGAAATAACTACTCAGTAGTTGCAACAAAAACCACAAAGCTGAATTCATTACTTACTTAACTGAGTAAGCTTTGTTAGCAAGCGCATTCTCCTCAAGTTGGTAACATGTAGTTTTTGGGATGCTTGGAGCTCAGACAGGCAGGAGTAAGCTGACCATAGCTGTAGGTGTGTAGTTACTAAGTTGAGACTGCTGCTAATTGGTTGGCACATAGAACTCAGTTCATTGAGCCTAGCATAGTGGCTCACACCTGTAATCCCAGCACTCCAGGAGGCCAAGGCACGAGGATCAATTGTTCAAGCCCAGCCCGAGCAATTTAGCAACAACTGTCTCCCAATAAATTTTTTAAAAAGAGGACAGGGGATATAGCTCAGTGTGAAGACCACCACCACCACCACCATCCCCCTTCCAGGAAAAAGGTTGTGTTCACTGATATGAATCCTGACCTGCTCAGGTTCAGAAGTGAGTTGTCACTGATCAGTTGACTTGCAGTTTACTTTCTGGTCATTTTCTTACTGAAATATATTTTCAAGTATTTGATTTATTATTCGTGGACCACAATTCAACTGCTCTCCAACTGTTATAAATTATTGAAATCTCAAGTATTAAAATGCTTTGACAGAATCCAGACCTACAATACACAAGGCATTTGAGAAAAATTTGTTGTGTTTTATTTGTTGCTCTAGTATCACTAACAGTGTTTGAAGTGGTGACTCCAAAGTACTTTGAAATCAGTTTTAATTACACTTTTTGTCAATTCTGTTAATTGAAATTAACCAGCTTCTTCACATAGAATATAATAATTAACCAGACCAATGTTTCATACTGGACTAGTGGTTGAAATTAATTAAATTAAATTAAATAGTGCTTTGTTCACAAAGTACTATACTCAGCTTTAGTGTTAAATCACTGCACCCCTATAAGGTAGTTGTCATTTGTTTATATTTACTTTGTGTTTTGCTTGCTTATTTTGTGTTTGTGTGGGTTGTTTTTTGGGGTTTTGTCTGTTTGTTTTTTACTTTTATAATTATATTACAGCTCCACACCAGCATCTTGCAAGTTTCAATCCCTTCATTATTGCCAGCGTCAATAGGCGTGGAAACTGCTGAAAAATCAAAGTTGCCTCCTAAGCCAGAGACTTCATTTGAAGAGAAGTATGTTACTCCCAATCTAACACTGCAATAAAAATGTTAAAAAAAAAAAAAAAAAAAAAGTCAACCAACCTAAAGAAATGTACTTGGCATTTAGTTACAGACAAAGCTTCTACCAAGAAAACAGAAACTGGAAGGCATGTGTATAGGAACCTGTGATCACTGTATTATTATTGAAGTAGAAAGTGTGAAGTAGGAGTAGTGGGACCTGAGCCTGGGGAGGTGAGGTAGCCAGGTTACAGAGGAGTTTCAAAGAACTTGAATTTTGCTTCCTGGGTCATCAGTGGCCATCAGAGGGTTGTAGCAGTATAGTAACAGCCATGTACCACAAAGCTATTTAAAAGATGACTGTGAAGAAAACAGAAAAGTAATATAGTAGTTTCTCTATAGGCAAATAGATTTTTTTTAAACTAGCATGTTTCCAAATTAAGTGCCTAATCTTACTTTAGGCCAAATAAATAAAATTTTAAATAATAGAAACAGGTTCCTTTAGCCAGGCATGGTGGTGCACACCTTTAATCCCAGCACTCGGGAGGCTGAGGTAGGAGGAGCGTTGTGAGTTCGAGGCAAGCTTGGGCTACAACGCAAGCACAAGGCTGACCTGAGCTACACAGTGTGACCCTAACTCAAAAAACCAGGGCTGGGAGTTTGGCTCAGTGACTTAAGCACCTGTCTGACAGGGGCGAGGTTGTGAGTTCAATCCCCGGTGCCACAAAAAAATAAAAAAAGAAATAGGTTCCTTTGCACATGTTTTTCGGTTTTGTCAATTCTCTTCACTTGGAATATAACTAGTGCTCAACCTATTGTGGTTCAGCTAACAGTTTTCAACTTTACAATTGTGCAGGTTATTTATTTTCAGCATAATATTCAATAAAGTACTTGAGTAATTCAGCACTTCATTATAGCATAGGCTTTGTGTTAGTTTTGCCCAACTGTAGACTAGTATAAGCATTCTAAGTATGTATAAGGTAAAATAGGCTAACCTATGTCATTTGGTAGATTAGGCATATAAGGTATAAAGAAAAACTGACAAATATTTTAATTTAAAAGTTGTTATAGTAAAAGACATTCTACCACTAATTCTCTCAAAATACTTCCCCTTGCTTTGAACACACCCATTCTTTCCACTTTCTGAAGCACTTCTAGAAGTTCTTTTCTGTGAGTGCCCTTCATCGAACTGTCTTGTCTACCTCAATGCCCTGAATCAATTCAAAACATTTATGACAATTTCTATTATATGAAAACATTACAGTGTGTCTGCGTCTTCTTTATCGAACAGATCTGGCACCATGCCACTTCTAGCTTTTCTCCAAGGTCAGAATGACCATGTAGTTTGAATCAGTTCAAGACTTCAAGGTAGCCATGAGAGCACAACTAAAGGTTTAAAAGAGGACTCCAGAACTGCTTCAGCGGGTGGCAAGAATGATGGGATATGTGTGTTCGAAATGAGGGAAAGTATTTTGAGAATTAGTGGCAATGTGTCTTTTACTGCAGTAATTACTTTTAATTTTAACGTTCAGCATCCTTTGTGATTATGCCTCATAGTAAATGGCATTTTTTGACCTAGTGATATTTTCAGCTAAAGTTGGTTTATTAACACTTCAACACCTTTGTAAGTCCAGGAGCATCTGTATGGTCTTTTTATTCGTGACATTAATGAATACTTTTTTTTTTAACATTTTAGTGATGGAAAAACGACCCTTGATGCTGCTGTTGAAACCCAGCTGGGTGATAGTATTTTGTAAGTTATATATTATCAAGTACAAAAAGTGTGATTAAAGCTTGAGAAAAAAAGAGGGTGTGTCACTAGCAGTAATCAATATTAAGAGTCAATGATGGAAGCTATTAAAGTAATGAATAACTAATACAATTTTATGATGCAGTTGAGATGACTGGGTGGGAGTAAAGGGTTGTAAGTTTGCCCCTCCAAAAAAATTTTTTTAAAAACTCGTTATTTCATGCCAAGTATTTGCAGATCTTTGGCCTTCTTTCATCATGTGTTCACTTGAATTTCAGTGCCTTTAATTCATTTCTGTACTAACATACATGTATGTGATATGTAATTTTTTTTTTAACTGTACTGGGGGTTGAACTCAGGGCCTTTTTGCTGAGCTATAGCCACAGACCTCTTTTTTTAATATTTTGAGACAAGGTCTCCCTAAATTGCTTGGGCAGGGCTGAAATTTTCAGTCCTTTTGCCTCGTCCTCCCATAGTGCTGAGATTACCGACATGTGTGTTACTACGCCCAGCTTGATTTACATTTTTGATTCCAGCAGAAAGAATCCCAGAGAATTATATGGTGGCTGAAAAGCTGAATTTGTTGTGGTTTTTTTCTTTACTTTCAATTTAATAAACTGACATAATTTGAATGTCTGTCCAAGTTAAAGTTTGGGTAAAATTAGAAAACTTTTCAGAGCAGTACTCATTTCTTTTTTTCACTGTATTTTTTGCTTGATTTGATAGTGGACACTTTCTAGCAGCTTACATAAATGTAATTACAGGAGAAGTCTCTGAGATGTTTGCGTAGTTATTATTTAGCTACTAGCTATCATCGGTCTCGGTCTCGGTCTCGGTCTCGGTCTCTGTCTGTGGTGCTGCAGATGAAATCCGGAGCCTTGTGCATGCTGAGCACATGCTTCATCACCGAGCTGTCGCCAGCCTTCTTTCTGGTTTAAATCGCTCGCGTGTTCCTGGCTTCAATCCTTCAGTCAGGCCACGTCAGGGTCTATGTATAGCTGAATGCTAGTTATGTGAAAGAGTGTCTCTGGGTATCTATACTAACAAGTGAATGACTATGAGGAGCAATGGGAATTCCTCTGTTATGCACTGGTCATAGCTGTAAAATGAATTGTTTTGCCAGATTCAGACTCAGATTTCAGTGAACTGAAAAATAGAACCTTTATTCTTTATTTTAATTATAAGTAGACATAAAAAATATAGAAGTATTTACATTTTCTGATATAAATGTGTGTATGGAAAGGATACACAAGTAGTCCATGGAAAACACTGGTTTATTTTCAAATATTGACATCACGAGGATAGTCCTCACAGGGATAGTCCTAAGTGTTTTTCCAGTTTTCCTAACATATGTGGGATATTAAGCTATTGGCAGGACAATTAACCACCCTTTCTTTTAAAAGAACTAAATGTTATAATTTAGTTAAGCATATAAGTGACTGCGTGATTCCAGATTTTTCTTTTGTTGCCAGGATTCAACCCACATACAGTTTAGTTTCTTCTTGAGATGCTCCACTTAAAAACAGATGCACCAGAGCCACTTACTATTGATCCTAATTATCATTATTATTTTTAGAACTTCAAGTCTGCAAAAATCCAGCAGCCTGGGCAATCTGAAGAAAGAGACATCAGATGTGGTTGGTTCTGTGTTTCTCTTTTTTTTTTCTTTTAATCTAAGAATAAAATATTTAAGGATCTTCAACTTTTCCCGCTTTGCAAATAAAACTCAGAAAGAGCCTGTGGTTTCTTTAATGAAAAATTATTAGCTACCATGGTGTGGTTCATGATAAATATTAAGTATGAATATAAAAGATTAAAAGTGTTACGTAGAACCAAAAATGGAGGCTTTAATAAAACAAAAATTAAAGTAGAGCCGGGAGTGGTGGCGCACGCCTTTAATCCCAGCACTCCAGAGGCTGAGGTGGGAGGAGCGTTGTGAGTTCGAGGCAAGCTTGGGCTACAACGCGAGCGCAAGGCCGGCCTGAGCTACACAGTGCAGCCCTCCCTCAAAAAACCAGGGCCAGGAGTTTGGCTCAGTGACTTAAGTGCCTGTCTGACAGGTGCGAGGTGGTGAGTTCAATCCCCGGTGCTACAAATAAATAAATAAATAAATAAATAAATAAGTAAAAAATAAATGAAACTAAGATTTTGTAATTTAGAAGTAATGTAAATTTTTTCTTATTTATGGAAGTGCATGTGACTAATTCTGAGCATACAAAGGAGTCCTGTAACAACCTTAAATACTGTTGTTTAGAACAGGAAAAGGAGCCTATTCAAAAGCTGTTAGAGATAACTTTAATATCCAAATTATAATATAAAAATGCTTTTTACTTTTATTACATGTAAATAACCTAAATATCTCCAGTAGTCCAAGTCTCAGACCCACTAAAACATCATGCTAAATCAAAGAAACCAAATACAAAAGTCACATATTACACAACTCCATTTATTTCCAGAGTAGGTAAGTCCACAGAGAATGTAGCCCGCTGGTCGCTAGTCATGCAAGCAGAGAATGTGCAGTGGTGTGGGTTTTGCTTTAGAATGAGGCAAACACTGTGGAACTAGATACAGGTAGTAGTTGCACAACATTGTGAATGTACTAAATGCCATTGAATTGTCCAACCATTTTAAATGGTTGATTTTATGTTATGTGAGTTTAATCTCAATCAGTTATTAAAACAACAAAACCATGAATTTATAGTCATGCTGTATGATGTTTCAAATAAGCATCCCTGGGGTTCCCTAGGCCTCACAGAAAACCCTTCTTACCGTAGATGACTAGTAGTTTATGTTATACAATCATTGTCCATCCAAGGCAAATGCCTTGGTATTTTTAAAGATCTCATCAGCACACTTCTTTTTTTCCCATGAATTTCATTTATGATCTTGAAAAAGTTCTAGTCAAGAAGACAGGCTCTTTCTAGGCACAGTCTTCTTGACTGTCATCTCTCAGCTCTTGTGTCATGTGGACAGAACCAGCAATGCTGGAGACAACTATCATTAAGGTCCTTTTTGTATCGTCAGTTCAATACATGGTTAAACGACTTTGACATCATTGTTGAGATATAGTTAATAAAATCACTGTATCGTAGTAATCAACTTTTAGTTACTATGAACAGTAGGTATTTCAAGTAAAAATCATCACTCTAAATGCCTGTCTCCCCCTACATTTTTCTCAACCGCTGCAAAAGAAACAGAAAACAAAAGAAAGCCGGGTGTGGTGACACGTGCCCATAACCCGAGCAGGTAGGAGGAGAGTGAGGCACGAAGGTCACCCTAAGTTTGAGGCGAGCTATTGAGTTCTAGACCAGCTTGTACTACATAGCAAGTCTGTCTCAAAAAAAAAAAAAAAAAAAAAAAGAGAATATTTGAGAAATGAGAACATGCCATCAAAACTATCTTTGGGTAATATTAAAACAATATAACATACTATAACCTTATAATTGCTAATTCACATAACCAAAATACACAACTGGTTGTTTTAATCTTCATTTTATTATTCTTTGAGAAGAATGTTTAAATTAACTGGAGTAGAATCTCCTTGTGACTATAAAAACTCGGGCTGATGCCTGCTTTGTAGAATTATATTAGGTTTCTGTTGATGTAGTTATAATACAAGAATGTGAATTGTATTGCAGCTCTGTATCATAATTTCTAGAAAAGTGAGAAATCTGTTACTAGCTGTATTATATCTGTAATCCATGTCTTTTGAGGAATGTGGCAAATAAAATCTGAGAGTTTCTATCTGTCTTGAAGATTTAAAGCCCTCAACACAAAGGTTATAGATTAGTGATGGACATGTTTGTGTTGTTGCTGTTTTTTTTTAAACTAGCTTTCAGAATGGATTTTTTAACTTATATGGCATTCAATATTGGTAATCAGTGTGTTACAACAGTTATTGTTTTAAACCAAGTTACCTACGTAACATGGTCTAGTGTTTAGTGTGGAGCCTGGTGTCATGATGATTAAGTACATTAATGTTCTGCTACGTCATTGTCACCCTCTCTCAGGATAAAGCTCCAGGAGGAAGCAACGTGTTTGGTAGCCTCCCTCCCAAAGCTCCAGGACATGAAGTCTCTGTGGATGACAATGCTTTTGGCACTCGAAAAGTCAGATCTTCCTTTGGTCGGGGGTTTTTTAAAATCAAAAGTAACAAAAGGACAGCAAGTGCACCAAACTTGGGTACGTGTAGCCTGATCTTTCAAAAAGGGGAAAAGATCAACCTTTTCCCTTCCCTTGTTCATTTAGGTGTACATTTGCTTTTCTCAGAGATGAAGGGGAATAATTTAGTTGAAAAGTAAGCAAAAAGGCTTCAGTGGATTTAATTTAGCACTGTGAAGATAAATCGCCTCTCTCTGTCAAACTCTGTCCTGTGGTATAGAGTGGGAAGACCTAAAGCTGTAATTCTCTTTGCCTCCATTATACATAGTTGCCCATCTGTTTTGGTAGTGCCCAAGTTAAGCTCCTGTTGACAGCATTCATGGAGTCTCAGTGCAGCCTCAGGAACACATTACAGCCTTTTTCTCCACTGTGTGTGTTTCTCGAGGAAGCGTTTCTGATCTGTGTTTCATTTTGTCATCCCTTTCTGTTCTCTCCATTGGGCATGTGATTGTGTGCATTGTTGGGATATCTGAAGATCGTAAACGAAGTGCCAGTGCACCCACCCTAGGTATTGTACCCCTGCATGCCAGCCTTTGCTAGTGCTGTGCTCCAAGCCCATCTAATTCTATGCTTGGCCTCTGTGGTCTTTAGAAAGCAAACTGGCAGCAGTCAAAAAATGTACTTCTCTGTTCCAGAGTCTTCTTTCCATCTCCTACTAAAAAAGGACTCCACAGAGCCTTTGCTTCCAAGGCTGCATACTATATTAACCAATGCTGCGGGCATCTCGTGAGGCTCTAGGAGTGCCTGGCAGCCCAGGAGGACAGAGCAGGAATGGCCTTTGATGTACACACTAACTTTCAGACCTTTACATTCCCTTCTCCTTGGGTACATTTTTTTTAACCTCCCAAAAGAAATGTTTTTAGCTAGGTAAGGAAGTTGTATAAGACACTAAAGATGATAGCTTTAGACTTTATTTCAATGAGAAGAACATTCTTCTGACATTTTATTGCTTTGAAGATTGAGATAATGGGCTGGGGGTTTAGCTCAGTGGCACAAGTGCCTGCCTGGCAAGTACAAGGTTGTGAGTTCGATCCCCGTGCAAAAAAAAAAAAAAAGATGGAGATAATGCTTAGTTATGACAGAGGTATTTTTACATATTATCAGACGAGTTACCCCCAAAGTGATTTTTGGAAACTGAGTTGTTTTGTTTTGGGTTTTTGTTTTTGTTTTTTTGTTTTTTGTTTTTTGTTTTTGTTTTGTTTTGTGGTACAGTGTACATAAAAGTAAAAATGTCCTCAAGAGAAAAACCAATGATTTTTCATAAATGAGAGTGAGCTGTGCAACATTTTCAGGGGTACTCATACCCATTTTGGCTGTTACCTCTGAACAGGTAGAGTCCCTTAGGTTGTCCTAATAGGTGCTTTCACTGTAGATAGGTACCTACCTGTCCACACAAACCGGCAGAAATGATGTTCTCTCTGTTACCTTAAATGTCTAGAGTGAGTGCTGGATACATAAACTGACCTTTTCAGACAACTACTTCAAATAGTTCTCTGCCTCTTTCTTAGAAAAACTGTATTGTCAGTGCTTAAAGGCAAATGCTGCTTACCATAACCTGTAATCACAGCCCTGCTTCATAGTAAAGTGAACTTCTACAGCCTGTATATTTTGCTAAAACACTGTTCCTGAGATATTTGCATAGCTTTTACTTTTCTTTATAAAATGTAAAATCTTATTTTGAAGAAACCACTAAGAGATACAAAATAACTAAAACAGTTCATCCTTGGAGATCTAGCAAGGGCAAATGTGGATTTTTTTCTTTAAAATCAGTAGACACTAATTTTACAACAAGAGAAAAACCTATATTTACCCAATTTATTTTTTTCCCAGTGCCTAGGAAATAATAGACTGGGATAAATTTCTCAAAGAAATCCTATACTTGATAACAGATACCTCTAAATGCCAAAGGAGAACAATAGGTAAAAAGAAGTGACACAGTTTGGACTGAAATAAGAAGGATACTATTATTTAATACTAATTAATTATCAAGTAAAATAATTTGAGTGAGGAAACGTTCAAGGATTGGATGGGTTCGTTGAGTCCAAGATGCCCCAGCACACTGAATTGACAGTATGACAGACATTCAGATATGAGACTGAGGAAAGAGATTAGGCCCAGAGATTTTGATACCACCTCCCTATAATGAGTAAAGCCATCCTATAGTGCTGAGTTTAGAGTGGGTGAGCCTTTTAAGACATTCTTACAATTTTAGGGTGTAATGGAGGAGAGGAAAAAGAAAAAAAAAAAAACAGAGTTGCCACAGCCAGGAAGAAACTGTCAAGTGACAGATCTAGGAGCATGTCATGGCAAAAATGAAGGGAGATGGTGATTTTAAAGATGGTAGGAGTACCAAGTAGTAGAGCAAGATTGAGAGTAATTTCATTATGAAGTCAGATCACACAAGGAAAGAATGAGGCTATCCTGTTGTATGTTTAAGCTCAAAAGAGTCGTGATTTTTAATTGTCTTTATAGACAAGAGAGTAAACTAGAGCAGAATGTACACTTACATTCTGTTTTCGTATTTATAGTGTGTTCTGTGTAAATCACTGACCTATAGGCCAACAGAAGAATTCTTAGCAGTTGCAGAAACTAAGGTTAAAATCTGATCACGTGTATTTCATATGCTTAGACTTAATTCATCAAGTCTTTATTCAATCTTGGAATAGCTGAAACAGAAAAGGAGACAGCAGAGCACCTGGATCTAGCTGGCACATCTTCTCGGCCCAGAGATTCACAAGGAAACAGTACCTTCCAGGTGTCTCCACTATCTCCAGATTCCAAAAAGAAATCCAGAGGTATCATGAGACTCTTTGGAAAGTAAGTAAAAGAGTAAACAAGTAGAGTCAGTCTTATGTTATGTGTTGCTCAAATGTAGAGACAAAGGGGAAATTGACAGAAAATAGGCATGAAATTGTAAGGCTTTTGTGTTTTCTTATGGAAGGAAAATTGTAATTTGAGATCCATTAATTCACTGGGTCTTAGAATTTAAATTCAAATAGCTATGTCAACTACATACAAAGATGAATTACTCAAATATACATACCAGTTTAAAACTTTCTGATTGGGCCGGGCATGGTGGCGCACGCCTTTAATCCCAGCACTCGGGAGGCTGAGGTAGGAGGAGTGTTGTGAGTTCGAGGACCCCTTGGGCTACAACGTGAGCACAAGGCCAGCCTGAGCTACATAGTGCGACCCTGCCTCAAAAAACTAGGGCTGGGAGTTTGGCTCAGTGGCTTTAGCACCTGTCTGGCAGGCATGAGGCTGTGAGTTTGATCCCCAGTGCCGCAAAAAAAAAAAAAAGTAAATAAATAAAACTTTCTGATTAATTTTGAAGTCTTAAGGCTTCCTCAGCTTTAATCGTGGCCATATGTGTTGTGTCTTTTTCAGACTCAAGAGAAGTCAGTCAACTACATTCAACCCAGAAGACATGTCTGAGCCTGAATTCAAAAGAGGAGGGACAAGGGCAACTGCAGGTCCTCGATTGGGTTGGTCACGTGATCTAGGACAGACTAACAGGTAAGAACAACCAAATGGGCATGGGCATTATGGTAACCATTGTTGATTTCCTGCTATCTTGTTTTGAAGTCCTGTGTCCCACTGTTTTGTTTTGATTGACTTTATTCTGTTTTATCTTGTTTGGTTTTATTCTCTTTAAAATAAAAATGACCAAAAACAACAACAACAACAATGAGTGGGCTTTATCATCTCTACTCAAGTATCAAGACCTTGCAAATACCTACATTCTTAATATTACCACAGTGAATAAAGTCATGGCTTCACTGCCTTGCCTGAAGGAAGGGCCCATCCTTTTTAGAGTGGTGCAGTTTGTCAATGGTTAATGAAAACTGCACAGAAACTGAGCCCTGGTGAGTTAGGTGCAGAGCCAGAGCTAAAGTCAGTGTCAGCAACATCTATACTATTTAATTCTTGGACTTAAACTTTACATAGGCAGCAATTATATTAAGTATTCAAAAAAACACCTTGGAAAGGTAGGATTACATACTGGTTCAAAGTAGGTCCTAGAGGCCAGTGAGGTAGCTCAGTGGGAGAGCACTTGTCTAGCATATACAAGGCCCTGTGTTCAGTCTCTAGCACCACACAAACAAAGCCCCCAAAAAGTAGATTCTAGAGAGACTGCTTGGATTTGCTTTCTGGTCTTCCTGCTTTCAACCAGCTGGGTGACTCTGAGCAATGACTCCCATGCCTCAGTTTTTTCATCATCATCATCATCTTTATAATTAGTATATACCTATCCCAAAAGGTAATTATGAAGATTAAATGGGTTATAATATGTTAAGTAACTGGCAAGTAATAACTGTTCAGTGAACATTAAAGATTAATGGAATCCGAAAGCACTGAAAGACACAAATTCTGTCAGTTCTCAGATGTAATGTTTTCCCTATTAAGACTACAAGATTTTTTTCCTATACCCTTATTAAAGTATAGAGCTGATTTGGAATCAATACTCTCATATGCTGAGCATAAAAGGGTGATGTTGGCAAACATACAGTGCAAAGTGTTGATACTAAATCTGATAAAAATATAATGGGCTGACATCTTTCCTACACAGCCCTTCCTTCCCACACAGGTGGAATATGGGTGTAGTTTTCAAGGAGGAATCTTTCTTTGGCCTTCTTCAGATACTGAATGTTCTCATTTGCTATATGCTCTCTTTGAACATACTAAAGGACTTCCCTATGCTACTATAAAAAGAGAGAAGAGTTGTGTTCTTCCTCACATTTATTTTTCTTTTTTTTTTTTTTTTTTTTTTTTTTTTGCGGCACCGGGGATTGAACTCACAACCTCGCGCCTGCCAGGGCAGGCACTTAAGGCAATGAGCCAAACTCCCGGCCCCTCCTCACATTTATTTTTCACATCAGAGCACTACAGTGTCTGTGCGTCTAAGCAAAAGAAAACAAAAGTTGTTTTGATTACTGTTTAATACATTTAGACTATATTGTCCTCTTATTGACTATCAACTCAAAGAAACCATAATTCCACCAAAGTTATTTCAAGGTACATTTGAGTTTGTTTCGGTACTACTGGGTGTTTTGTGTTTGGGGATCTAATCTTTCAAACACATCAGTTGAAGTTGGTTCAGATGTTGGTTAAACCTGATGTTCTTCTGTACAACACATTTTTTTTTCATGTTTTATTCATGGCCAAGTATGTATTTGTCAGGAAATTTCCATGTCTAATGATAAGACATGGAGTTGGCTTTAAATTGTTTCTCATGCAGTGGTTCATTTTCCTGTAGTGACTTGGATATGCCGTTTGCCAAATGGACCAAGGAGCAAGTTTGTACTTGGCTGGTGGAACAAGGGTTGGGGTCCTACCTGAATTCTGGCAAGCAGTGGATTGCGTCTGGCCAAACTCTTTTGCAGGCTTCTCAACAAGATTTAGAAAAGGTGACTGCTTCTTCATTTGCAAAATACTGAGAGAAAGAAAATATGAATGTAGGATTGTGTTTTATTCCAGAAAGGGGAATGGGTACAGTCATTGTTACAGACTCTTGGAAGAGTTTAGTTTTCAGGTTTCCTGCTTATTTTGCCTTATACACTTGAAAGGAAGGGCTTCATCTTGGTGACTTTTTTATGGAACACTTGAGCCACTAACATTTTAATGAATAATTATATAGCCATAATAATAAACCTTAAGTTTATATTTCTCAAAATCATTTTATGACATTATTGAGTTATATTTCAATGTCAAATTACATTTCCACTTTAGTTTAAAAAGGAAGAAAAGCACCCTATATTTTATGTCCCAGTCATTTAACATTTTGCACAAAATAAGAATAAAATTTGTATTTCGTGTACTACAAGTCTTATCTTACAAAGAAGATGAGTCAGTTGGGAATGTCTAACATAGCACACTGAATGAATTATGGTGATCTTGGATCTCTAGAGATATCTTTATTCAGTAACATTTTATGAACCCCAGTCAGTTAGTATTCTGATTTAATGTAGAGTTTGGTCTTTAATGCTAGCTTCATTTTGAAGGAGTTTCCAATTTTTTGCCAGTGCATCCAGCCAATACAGATAGAATTATAAGGTCACTATTTCTGTTTTATCACATCAGGAACTTGGAATCAAGCATTCACTTCATCGAAAGAAACTCCAGCTGGCATTGCAAGCCCTAGGATCTGAAGAAGAAACCAATCACGGAAAGCTGGATTTCAACTGGGTCACTAGTAAGAAGTTTTTATTCTTAAAAATAATAATAATAGGGACTGGGGGTTTAGCTCAGTGGCACAAGCCCCTGCCTGGCTGGCAAGCACGAGGTCGTGAGTTCGATCCCCATGCCAAAAAATAATAACAATAAGAATAATAATAATAAATATTGCTCTTTTTTCATTTTCATCACAAAAGGTGTTTTGTGGTATGGTAATGATACTACTTTGTCTGTTTTAGGATGGTTGGATGATATTGGTCTTCCCCAGTATAAGACCCAGTTTGATGAAGGACGAGTAGATGGTCGAATGTTACATTATATGACAGTCGTAAGTGGTTCAGCCTGGAGTTGGAGAAGTAGGATAGTAGTCAGATAGTAATGTCAAGGATTTCAGCTGTTGGCTAATATATTTTTAAAATATTCTTAGCTTCTCCCTTTCTTCCTCCTCTTCCTCTTTCTTTTCTTCAGTAAGAAATGTGTTATCAGTGTGCCTACAATAGATGTTTCCTTGTTTGTTTTCTGGGAGTGTTTAGAAATAGACTGGTGCTTATCTTGACACTGCCCCCCCACAAAGCACCTTCTGAAATAATTTGTTTGGGTGTGTTTGATATATTTGGAAATATTGCCAGTAGCCATGCAAAATTTTTCCTTAAAGGATTTATTAGTGATAAATGTTGATACTTACAATTTCGTCTCTCTTTTCTTTTTTACTCTCACTGAATGACTTACTCCAAAATTGGTCATACCATGTACTGAAGAAAGTGTAATGATCTAGAACCAGAGAACTTTACTTAAGGCCAGGAAATAGTCTAACAAGAGCATTCTTGATTTTTCTTATGATATGCCTCAGTATGGAAAACCAACCCATGCTAATTAACGAGCACCATTAGTTCTTACGGTAGCTATGGGCTGAAAAGAAAAAGAAGAGCAGTGTTGCCCTTGTCTTTAACTGTGCTTAAGTATCTCTTTACCTGTAGACAGAGTTCTCAAATCCAAGAAGGAAAGAGAGAAATTCCTTTGTTTGCAGTATGTGCAAACTGAAACACATTTGTCTGGTAATGTACCTCAGTGGTGGAGCATATGCTTAGCAAACACTAATACCAACAATGAACAAAAAAATAGTTTCTCTTTTGTAATGATCCAGCAAGTGCTTTTCACACTGCTTGTCAGAGCCTTGAAATTCCATTCTCCTGTCAGATCAACTGGAAGAGAAACAGTTGGCAGTCAGTTTTGTTGAGAACAAATTTAATTTAGGGTTCTAAGAGGATTTCAGAGCAGGAAAATGGGATTCTGTCACTAAATAAAAGCTTTGAGATCCCTGGCAATCTCATGAAGCATACTGTTTTTACTGGCTTTTCTACTTTCATTCTCGTGTTTCACAATTTTCCTAGGAAGGTCCTGCTGCTGTTGGCCAGCACAATGAGTGCTTCTTTCTGTTCTTTTTTGCAGGATGACTTGCTGTCTTTAAAGGTTGTGAGTGTGCTACACCATCTCAGTATCAAAAGGGCCATCCAAGTGCTGAGGATCAATAACTTTGAACCAAACTGCCTACGGAGGCGGCCATCTGATGAGGTAGCATTTCAGACAGAGGTCAATAAGCATCCATTTTTCATGTATGTGACTCTGTATACAACATTTAAGACTCATGTTGAACATAGTGGCCCATGCCTGTAATCCCAGACTTGGGAGGCTGATGCAGGAGAATCGCCACAAGTTGAGGCCAGCCTCTGCTACATAGTGTGTTCAAGGTCCCCCTGAACTACATAGCGAGACTCTGTCTCAAAAAAACCTAAGACCCCATTTCTTCTTGGAGCCTAAAGGTCTCTAGAGCCAGTCTCTAGAATCTTGAATCCAGACTCATTTACTTCTTAGGCTTTGTTTTCTTGTATTCCTTTGCTATTTTTACCCCATAATGGTTTCACTGTATAGCTAAAGCAAAGGTTGTTTTTTCATTTTTGGTCAGTGTATTTTTGTTTTCTGTGTTCTTAATCCACAGCACTAAATTTTACTATAAAAACTTCTTTTCCTTTTTCTTAGAATGTTAGCTTGAAATTCTTATTATATAAATTCTTTAAAAGATAATTCAAATTAACACTTTTTCTTTAATAATGTGGGAACCAGGAATGATGGTGCATGCTTGTATTCCCAGTATTTGGGAGGCTGAGGCAGAAGGATTGCAATGAGTTCAAGGCTAGCCTGGGCTCCATAGTGAGTTCCAGGCCAGCTGGAACTATGTAGCAAGACTCCGTCTCCAAAAAACAAACCAAAACACAAAACATTTAGTGGAATGTCAAGTAATAGTGCTGTATGGGGCAGACTTCTTATGCTGCACATGCAGATTTGATTTGGAGAATCCTGTCACCAACAGCTGAAGCTCATGGTGGGTTATTTGTTCCCACAGAGTAGCATTACCCCATCTGAAGTTCAGCAGTGGACCAATCACCGCGTGATGGAATGGCTGCGCTCTGTGGACTTGGCAGAATATGCCCCCAATCTCAGGGGCAGTGGGGTCCATGGCGGACTCATGGTAAAACTCTGTTTCAATTTTACATTATCTTCTTGTTTGTTTCTGTAATAAATAGGATATCATAGGTTGAGCAAAATCTGAATTGCTCCAAAATCTACAAGTGAAAAATTCAACACTAAACCTTATTACAGTGAGTTCAGTCAATATGCAAGTACTAAAAATATATAAAATTATTGAGGTTATATATATCAAACACAAATGAATTTCGTGTTCAGACTTGTATCCTGTCCCAGAGAGTCCTCATTATATATGTGCAAATATTCCATAATGTGAAAAATCCCGAATCTAAAACACTCCTGGTCCCAAGCATTTTGGAAAAGGGATACATTCTGCATCAGTTAGCTTGTTATCATCCAGTTACCTAACCTAACCCTCCTACTCTGTTTCTAGTGAATCTTAACTTTCAGAGAGCTTGCATTTTATAGAACTATAGATCAGATTTAAACCCATTTCTTCTTTATTTTCCTCTTTCATGTTGAATAACGTCTGTCTCCCATAATCATCATTTAAAAACCTAGCAATTATACAGGTTGTATTTTTGCACGTTAATGTTGCATAAGGAGTTGGATTCCAGAGGCAGCACTCCACAAAGAGTCAGAAGTGCAGGCATTGCAAAACCAGAATCCTAGATTATAGGACCAGCTCCACCACTTTGAAAATCAAAGATCAAAGTCCATTCCCTGTCTGCCTCCTTGGGCTGTTAAGAAAGTCATTGGAGATAACCCAAATAAGAGTCTTTGCAAATTGTGAAGACTAGTACAAACATATTATCTATGATACCTTTCAACATTTTTTTACAGGTGCTAGAGCCTCGTTTTAATGTAGAAACAATGGCTCAGTTATTAAACATTCCACCAAATAAGACTTTGTTACGAAGACACTTGGCTACTCATTTCAACCTTCTGATTGGTGCTGAGGCCCAACACCAGAAGCGAGATGCCATGGAGTTACCAGATTATGTACTTTTAACAGCTACTGCCAAAGTGAAGGTGGGTTTAACCTAATAAATTGCCTGAAGCAACGGCCCAGTTTTTTTGTTTGTTTGTATGTGTGTGGGGTTTTTTTATGTTTTTTTTTCAATTGTTCTTTTTTTTGTACCAGGAACTGAACTCAGGGCTTGCACTTGCCAGGCAGTCACTGTGCTGCTGAGTTATATTGCCCGGCCCAGTGGCCCAGTTTTGACTGGTACTTGCTGTTCTATTTCTTTGGGGCTTACTAAGTTTTGTGGGTGGTTAAAGTGGTTATATTTTGTCTTTTTTTGTGTGTGTTTTTGGTTTTTGAGAATGTCATTGTGTAGTTCAGACTGGTCTTGAACTGAACTATGTAGCTCAGACTGGACTCAAAACACACAGCAGTCCTCTTGTGTAGCTTTCCAAGTGCTAGGATTACAGGTTGCACCACCATACCCAGCTAAAATACAAATATTGCCAGGAGTAATTCAGATAATACATTTTTGAAGGTTTCTGCTTAATTGATTTATTAGTATTAATAGTAAAGAGCAGAATGTTTGCTTCTACAGCTCATGCACTGTGACTCCAGAGAGCCTTCCTTTGGGCCCAAACATTGGCTGCAGTTCTGTTTTCCCTATAGAAAAAGAAAGATTTCTCCTTGTATAGATTCAGCTTTTCTGGCTTGTAATTGGCCAGCCTTGCATTAGAAAAAAATACTTAAGAAATGCTTCAAGATAGACTAGATATCCATTCTCTAATAGATTTGGGGATTATATCAAATTCAGATTATTTTTCTTTTAAATCATTTGTTATCTGAGCATGGTGGTGTACTTGGGAAGCCAAGCCAGGAGGATCACCACGAATTCCAGGCCAGCCTGGGCTACATAGTGATTTAAAGTCCAGCCTGAACTACATAATGCGATGCTGTCTCCAAAAAACCCTAAATAAATAAATAATTTGTATCTTAACTCCTCTCAATATATTATCTCAGCCACCTAAGTGTGGAGGTGGAGCTTGTCAGTTCTTCCAGAAATATGTGCCAAATTCTTTTTGTTTGTTTGTTTATTCCTCTGTATCTCGCTTTGAAATCCCTTCCTTCTTTAAAAGTCATGCCAGATTGGATGCCTTGAGAAAGTATGTTCTGCTTAAATTCTCAGTCATCCTGATAATCTCAGGGACTATTCAGTGGCTAAAATGGGGTCTCTAATCTATGACCACTAAAATTGTCTCTCTAAAAAAGTGAGAATGAGCCAGGCGTGGTGGCGCACGCCTGTAATCCCAGCACCTGGGAGGCTGAGGCAGGAGGATCATGGCAAGTTCAAGACCAGCCTGGGTTACAAAGTGAACTCAAGGTGAGCCTGATCTGCAAAAAAGTGACAATGTCTTTACCAGTTATCAGTCCTTCTGTAGAAGTAGAACAAATATACAAAATTGCTTGCTTTACACTGAAAAACCTTCAAAATTAGATTCAGTATGAGAAATTCTATTGCATTAAGTCCTGTCTAATTAAAACAAAGAACCTTAGCATAGTTTATCACAGTCGCCATCCAACTAGTTTGTGTGAATAAGATTAATAATGTTATTCTTTCACAATTAGGATCATTTATATTTGAATGTATTGTATGCCTAAATATCTTTGTTTTTATTATGCAAATTTAATCCTCAGTTTCTCTGTGTGGTGAAGTGTATAATTTAATTATATGTGTTATAGGTTCTTTGTTATATGAAGTTAATCCAATCTATGAGTGGATTGGGTATTTTTGGTTTGTTTTTGTTTTGTTTTGTTTTGTTTTGGTACCGGGGGTCGAACTCATGACCTAGCACTTCCCAGGCAAGCGCTTGAACTACTGAGCTAAATTCCTGGCTCCTATGAGTGTTTCTATTTGCTTTTAAAGCCAAAGAAACTTACCTTCAGCAATTTTGGGAATCTGAGAAAGAAGAAACAGGAAGATGGAGAAGAATATGTTTGCCCGATGGAATTGGGACAGGTGTCAGAAAGTGCCTCAAAGAAGGGATTTAAGCCTGCTTTGGACATGAGCCTGTACGATGATGATTTGGATCGGTTAGAGCAGGTAAACGCAACACTATATACCTCTCAGGCATGCTGCATTTGGACACTGACTGGAAACTTCATATATTGTATCTAGTAATTGAAGTTATTTTCTTAAAATTCCTAAAAATAATGAAGTAACAGTGAACACTTACAGATTGCTTACACATTCCAGGTTCTGTCTTCAGCACTTAACATACATTAAAGTGAAATTGACGCACAGAGAGGTTAAACAGGTAGCCCAAAGTCTCCAGCCCACCAGGCTGCTCCAAAGCTTGTACAGATTACCTACATTGTAAGTCGCTGTATTAAGGAAATCTGTACATTAAAACAAGTCAGGAAGGGCTGGGGGTTTGGCTCAGTGGCTTAAGCACCTGCCCTGGCAGGACGAGGTTGTAAGTTCAATCCCCAGTGCCGCAACAAAAAAAAAAAAAAAAAAAAAAAAACAAGTCAGGAATGGTAGGTACTATTACCTAGCCTTCCAGAATTCAAATCAGGAAACTGCATCTTGCTCTATAATCAAGTTCTTTTGCACCATTGCCAAAGTCATCAGGCCATATGTGCTAGAAAGTGTTTCTTTTCATTTTCCAGTTGCAATAAAAGAGATTATCATCAAAAGAAGTAAGACGGATGGTATTGAATGGGAACAAGAAAAACTTGCCTTTCTTCTGCTTAAATTGTGTTCATTTTGCTGTCTTTCTAATTATGAAAATGGTATTACAGTATGATTTGTTCTTTGCAGATGGAAGATTCAGAAGGGACAGTGAGACAGATAGGTGCATTTTCCGAAGGTATCAACAATCTCACAGTAAGTTTTCACAGTGAATTAAAAATGCTCCTCTAATAATATCTACTAAAATAACCCCAAAGGACCACATGTGTATTGGAGACTGTGTAGTTCTGAGCTCAGAACTCACAGTGTGTGGCCTCCTGTCTCCTTGTTTTCCAGCACATGTTAAAGGAAGATGACATGTTTAAAGATTTTGCTGCCCGTTCCCCTAGTGCCAGCATTACAGACGAAGACTCAAACGTTTAACTGTGGAACCTGGATAAGCACTTGGAACCCTTAGTCCTCTTTCCACTTTATTTTTCAAATACAGTGTATACAGCAGGCAGGGGAGTGTATACTGTTTATTGTTTTACCTTCTGTTCCTACAGAAGCGAAAATGGAAATTGTGAAATGTTCCTGTTAGAAGTTGCCACAAAAAAATGAGACACTGGTAAAAAAAAAAAAGTATAATAGTTTTTCCTCTATTTAATAATGTAAAAATCTGTGATATATTTTATTTAAAGTGTTGCATTTAAAATGAGTATTTTACCACAGTGTTTCCATCCATGGGATTTGGGAATGACTTTGTCACATCAGCTTTCATTGCAGCCATCTATGCAGGACAGTCTGTGCTCTTAAGACCAATATGTGGGAATTTGTTACACATTCGATGTGCCCACTGAATGCCAGTCACACCTCCACTTGCCTCTCATTTTATATAGTTTTCTAAAAAAACAAAAAATACATACATATATATATGTATTTACACAGACAGTACTTAGAAAAGACAAGTTTTGAGACATGAGGAAGATGATGAAAAGGTCACATCAAAAACAAAGTCTCACCCCTAACTTCTAAATTTCCATATACCAGCAAGTTCCTAAAGAAACCAAAACGTTTATTTCTCCACAGCTGAATTTTACACATTGGCCATTGAAATTAAGTTAATATACATGAAATATCCTTTCTTTGATGACACCACAAAGTTCTTGATCAGTTTTAAATATTTCAGTCTTTGGATCCATTGACCTTATGAGCAAGAATTTTAGGGCCATGAATACACTGTTAACTTGAATTCATTCATACATATTCATGCACCCAAAATTTTGTAAAAAAAATTTCTAAAGAAACAAAAAAGAAAACAAAGACCTTTACAGTATTAACTTATTTATTTTCCTGTTTGCCAAATACATCATTACATCATAATACTAACAGTCTACCTAAACCTGCTTACTGTAATTTCTCAGGCTGTTAATGGGACAGATTCAAAATTTTGAGGCTGCGAAATTGGTTTTTATAATGGCTATTTTTTTAGACAAAATGTTACAAACACCAAAATATTCTTTATAAAGAACATAGAAAACTAAAGCAAAAACTGCTTCTGTGTTTATCTTGCTGTTGTTGGTTTAGGAAAAGCCTGTTTTTCATTCTGTGCTACATAATTGCTCATGATAGCCAGCTGTGTAGAGTGGGTGTTCACGAATTGGAGCAGAGGTGGGTGGTTCAGTTTGTGCCAGTGGACTTGATTATAAACTGTACTTGGGTATCAGTGGTAGTTTTCATTATCAGCAAGTTCCCAAGCTACTCATCAAGGAACTTATAACACTTAATTATTATATAATTATCACTAAAATGATTTGATGCTAACAGTGGTTTCTTTAAACTGTCATTCATTATTTGGTAATTGCATTGGCCTGTGTTTGGGTTTTATTTTAATGTGAGTTTATGTCACCATTTGAAAAACCCATATTTGTTATTAGAACCTGGTTCAAAATACCATAAGACTGTTACAGATACCAAATATTCTTCATTCAGGACAATATAGCATAACTGATGATAGGTGATATGGTTAACAAATAGTTTGATGATATATTTTATTTACAAAATATATGCTGCTGGTAATGCCATATGAGCAGAAATAAAGTAAATTGATAATTGACTTGTTTTTATTGTCATTATTTAATTGTGCTTTGTTCACAATAACAGATAGGGCCAGGCATGGCAGGTGCCACCTATAATCCCAGCACTCATGAGGCTGAGGCAGGAGGATCACCAGAGTTCAAGGCCAACCTGGGCTACACAGTGAGTTCAAGGCCAGCAGGAGACCCTATGTCAAAAACAAAAACACAAACTAGTTTTTAAGCTATAAATTTTCTTGAGTAGAGTTCAAAATGTATCAGTAGAGAGAAATTTGAGGTCTTTGAGAAACTTATGTGTGAAAGAAAATATTATGCAACTGAGCTAAGAAATGAGAAATTATGACAGGGTATAGGAAAAGCAAACAAACAATTTATTTACAAATCTGAAGTTAGTCAAAAGAGGTATATAGCACCTGGGCATGGTGGTATATACTTGTAATCCCACTACTCTGGGAGACTGAGGCAGGAGGATTGAAAGTTCAAGCCTAGCCTTAGGAACTTAGTGAGACCCTCTCTCAAAATAAAAGGGACTGCACCTTTAATCCCAGCCCTCAGGAGGCTGAGGCAGGAGGATCATTGTGAGTTCAAGACCAGCCTGGGCTACAAAGTGAGTTCAAGGCCAGCCTGATCTGCATAGTGAGACCCTGTCCCAAAAAATAGGGCTGAGGATTTAGCTCAGTGGTGTAAGTACCTACCTGTCAGGCATGAGGCTGTGAGTTTAATCCCCGGAACCAGTAAATCAATGGATGGATGGATGGACAGATGGACGGACGGACAGATGGGACTGGTTTGTAGCGTGAAGGCCCTTGGTTCAGTCCCCAGCACGGCAAAAAGGTGGAAGGACGGCAGGTAGGATAAGCTGTGCATGGTAGCCTCTATGCCATAATACCAACCCTATAGTAGGATGAGGCAGAAGGATCACAAGGTCAAGCCCAGCTTGACAGTTTAGTGACTTAGTAGGACCCTGTATTAAAATTTAAAATACACCAAAAAAAAAAAAAAATGTCAGGGGGTGTTGTTCTGTGTGTTGGCCCTGATTGATTCGATCCCCAGTGCCACACAAAAACAAAAAGTATAGAGAATATAACCAAGAGAATAACAGCTATTTTGTGTGGAATTTACTATCTGTAACTTAATAAAACAGCAGCAATCTTCGTGAATACACCACTCCCAAATGACAAACAGGGAGCTTCAAGTGTTTGTTTAGCTGTATGTCTATATGCTAGCTATCTCAAGGAAGCTATAGAGGTGAGGAAACTCTCCATTTTAACAGATGTAACTTCATCACAGAAGTTGGCTCTGAAAGGCAAGCAATTCTGAACAGCGTTCACATGCTTGGCATTTTGGAGCAGTGACTGAGTGCAGGAAAAATGCAGCAAAAAGCATCACAGCAGTTGGCTCTGAAGAGCAATGAACAGGTTCTTGGTGTGTGTGAGGTGGCCAATGAAGCTATAGTTCACGCAGCTCAAAAACTGAAGGACTATCTTGGATTGGAATATCCTGAGTAAACTGCCCAACTGCAAATACTCTGAATGAGATCTTAATCCACTTCATTACTTTCTGCCAAGAAAAAGGAATTGATGAGTGGCTTACTACCACCAAGATGACCAAGCACCAAACCTTCCTGTTTGGGCAGACTGGATTTGGTTGGACCTTTTGGGGAACTGATAAGCAAATAAGGCTTCAGCTTGTAGTACAGATTCTATAGATGACTTGTCTTCCTCTGGTGGAACCAAAACCTTGTGACCTCTTCAATCTAGTCAAGGACAGAAGAGTCTTCCTGGAGGAAAAGCAGATTCAATAAGCTGGAAGAATTCTGTAACTTGATAGGAGAGGATTGTCTGGGCCTGTTTATCATCTTCGGTATGCCAGGAAAACCTAAGGATATCAGAGGAGTCATCCTAGATAGCATCAAAAGTGAGATGGTGAGGAGTCATCTGCCAGGAAAGCAGGCTGTGGAACAATTTGTCCTGGAAACTCCAGAGTGTGTCTCCATCAGAAAGCTGCTTGGAAACGGTCTAAGGAAGAAGGATGGGCTGAGAAGTGGGCAAGATACATATTAGCATCCTTGGAACTAGGTATGTATGAGGTGACTGGCATGCAAGATAAAAAGAAGGAAGCTGTATTTTCATGAGCAAGATCATCTTACATCGTTGACTGAAAGTGATTACTGGGGTCAAAGCAAACTACTGTCACAGTTATGGAAAACAAAAACTGACCATGTTTCAGAAACACTTATGATTCAATAATAAAAATTGGGAGAGAAGATAATAAAGTCATGCAAAAAGTTTGATTTGCAAAACTGTGTGTCTTTGTTTTAAATAGTAAGTCTAGCACTCAAAGGTATAAATGTTTTTTATCACTGTTGGTGGGAGGTGGGCAAAGAGGGCTGTGGGGAAGACTGTAGAGCAGTTTGTGGTGCCAGTTTCACCTCAGCACTTCCACACCAAGGTTCACACGGCTTCTGTTCTGTTGACCCTTGCTCCTGAACCCTTCCAGCAGCTTCCCTACACAGAAAGGACTTTGGTGAATTTACTTTGGGGTTTAATTAAGTGCTAGCTTTACTCATCATTTAAAAACCCACTCATAAGACAGTTAGTTGCCTGTTATAATAATGTTAGCACTCACAGTAAGAAAGGTGTATTTGCAGACAATCACCATTTTTGCTTAAAAGCCAGTAATAGCACCAGGAAGAATCACCATTATTTATTGAATTCACTAGCCAGGCCAGATTCTTTTACATATAGTTGCAATTCACATGTATCCTCTGTGACTTAACAGCTGTTTGTTTTTACTTGACAAAGAGGTTAAATAATTCCTTCAGTCATAAAAGCTACATAAAAAAGTCTGTCCAGTCACAAAGATTTATTCTAGCATCACATAAAGAAAATTCTTTGACTCTAAGCTGCTAAAATTACAGGGACCACAAAGACGGTCACCTGCAGATTCTGCTTGGTTGCTGTTGCTTTCTTTTATCACTTCCTGGGCTTACCCTGCTGAGTGTCCTGCTAGTGAACAGCCCCTTCACTGAGGTGTAGCTCTTACAAAACATGGGCCAATCTCAACTGCATCCAAACTCTGAAGATATATTCTGACAGTCTTCCCACAGCCTTTACTCTGTTGTGGAATTTAGGGCACTTATTGTTACACCCAGCAGTGGGTCTAGGGTCTAGGGTCCCCAGACTCACCCTCACTGGGCTTGTCTCATTCTGTGATGTAGAAAAAGGAAGAGGAATCAGAACAGAAAACCAGTTCAAAACGAAAGTAATTTTATTGTAGGTATTGCAAGAGAAAGTGGTAAAGAGCCACAAGAGTGGCGGGCCCAGTGCTGAGACACTGCTGAATCAGACTGTGATACTGTTGCAGGGGCAGGGGTACTGTCTCCACCTCCTCCAGTGGTTACTCCTTGATTGATTATCGGACTTGTTGCAAGGCGGCTAGATTTGGTGGGCTAATAGGGCAATTTTGAGGAAAGAAGTAACCACTTAAAGAGGGGCTTATGTGGGACAGTGTGGCTACGCAGAAGAGGCCGTCAGCTCAGCTGCTTGCTGAGATACAGAGGCTCCCTCTTCCTAACTCTTGAAAGGGCACAGTTCCCTAAAGTAACCTTCCCAAGGGCCCCTACATTACGAGGCTGGGTTTACCATGTGAAGATAATACGATATAGACAGCATATGTCAGTCTCGCTGGGCTGCTCTCCAGAGTCAGAAACACATTTGTCCTTGGAAGCTATATGACCAGAACTTGTTGGAGAGCACTCACATTTTCTGTACTGTCTGTGAGGAGCCATCCTCTGGGGAACGTTGTGTCTTGTGTGCCGTGCCATACGTGCCTTGAGATTTGCGGCCTGCATGTAGGAGCCTAAGCCTGACTAGATTACCCCGCCCTTCGAGTGAGCTAAGATGGCGCTTATTTCCTGCTTTCTGGTTATTTGTAA
>RJWM01002819.1:0-96007 GCA_004363535.1 Dasyprocta punctata
TGGTTGAATGTTACCCAGAGGTAAAGTTGATTTTTTTTTCCTCCCTCATGTGTAGCGTCTGAGAGAAGAAATGGAAGAGATCACGCAGCAGCAGCTGGTGCACGACAAGTACTGCAAAGATCTCATGGGCTTTGGGACGAAACCTCGCCACATTACCCCCTTCACCAGTTTCCAGGCCGTGCAGACCCAGCAGTCCAATGCCTTGGTGGGGCTGCTGGGGTACAGCTCTCACCAGGGCCTCATGGGATTCGGGGCTTCCCCCAGCCCAGCCAAGCCCACCCTGGTGGAGAGCCGGTGTTGCAGAGACCTGATGGAGGAGAAGTTTGACCAGGTGAATGCCAGTGTCCCTCCCCTGCCCCCAGTCTCTGCACTTCATTTCCTTTGCCAACCCTTTATCCTTCCTCTCTCAGGTGTGCCAGTGGGTGCTGAAGTGCAGGAATAGCAAGAACTCGCTGATCCAAATGACAATCCTTAATTTGTTGCCCCGCTTGGCTGCATTCCGACCTTCTGCCTTCACAGGTGAGGATGTCCGTGGGAGACATCATTACCATCTGAGGAAAATCAAACGGGAGATGTGATTCCAGGACACTGTGTCTCTTCACACTGCAGGGATCGCTGATGCAGGGACTAGCCTGGTTTCTTTGCAGTGTGTGTGGTTTTCCGTTAATGTCTGAGGCAGCAGACAGAGGAACACTCAGAGTGGGAAGGGAGGAAGGCAGGTCTAGGCCCAGCACACTTGTGTGTACAAGTCAGCAGGTACAAGAATGGAGACCCGAGGAAGGGCAGTCAGGTAGAGACGGTGCAGCAGCAGCCTGTCTGGGGCAGTGACCTGCCAAATGCTGCCACTGCAGCCACCGTGCTGCCTTGCCACGAGTAGGAAGGGAAGACTGGGTGTTTCAGAGGCAGATTCTGCTGTGGATTCCCGTATTCTAGCCCTGTCCTCAATGGGCAGTGGGAGTTTCTGGCTGTGGAATCTGGCCCAGCCCAGCTACCTGCTTCCCCATGAACCATTCCTAGATTACTCCAGCTGCAAATGTTCTTTGTGGCATTCCACTGTAGAAGGGTGTTAGCATCAGATCTAGGGTGAATCCTTCCTCAGTCCCTAACTGAGGTTTTGGACAGGTTATTTGATCTTCCTAGGCCTCCACTTTGTGACTTGTAAAATTAGAATAACACTCCCTGCCTCTTAAATGCATGGCGTGAGTGCCTACGTTCCTACTATAGTCCTTGGCACAGAGTGAGCTCCAATAAATAGAAACCATTCTTGCATTATTAATGCCTCCTTGAGCTTCTTCAAGCCTATTTTGGAAATGAGGTAGGAGCATACATTGTACACAATTGCCTGTTCATATTTAATGTCCTCTCATCGCACTCGGTGAGTGTGAGACCCATCTCAAACATGTTTGTACTTCACTGTGGTGCTTAGTAAGCATTCAGGACCAAACAAGAAGCAGGAGGCCAAGGGGAAGGCCAGCTTGACCCTCAGCAGCTCCCATTCATAGCACCCAACCCAGGTGAAGCCGCAGGAGGAGCCTCGCTGGCGAGGTGTTAAGCAGGCCGTGTGTAAGCAGCAGAACGTGTTAGATGAGGACAAGACAGTCACATAAAGTCACTGAATGAGGGGGAAATGACAGAATGAAAGTCACCTGTAGTTTTTCAGTTTTCCATTTTTCTCGGCTGGTAGCCAGCAGCTCTTAATGACCAGACATGCCCCTGTTCAGTAGAGCTTTAAATGGTCTTGGGTTGAAAGTCTGTAGTTCAAAAGGAACTAATAACTAGGCCAATTTGATCAAAGTCTGGCACGTTGTAGAAGCAGTTACTGTGATACATTCAAAAGGCTGCATAGCAGCAGGATATAAAGAGGGCCCCTGGGTCTGTCCTTTTGATGTGGGTTTGTTGTTTTATTAAATAATATGTTGGTGAAATTTAGACTGGGGAGCCCCCCCATGCTTCATTACCTGAGTGCCATTTGTTTAATGCTTTCAGTGCAGTGCGAAGTCAGTGCTTGAACTTCTTCTGAATATCAAAAATTCCTCAAGACTAGGTCAAAATCTCTTCTACTTAGGATGCCACTTAGGATGCTAAATCCGGAAAAGGGAATTATATTCTGGATTCAAGCTTTCCCTGCAGAAATGCAACCCACAGATGTAAAGAACTCATTTCCCTTGTTGGATTAGTCTGATTTTAGAGTTCTATCCCTCTCGGTCTTCTGTTTCCAAGCCCCAGCATGTGCCTTACCATGTGCCCACAGCTGTGAGAGAAGACATTTCCTCTAAGAGCAAAGGCAGGGATGTGCTGGTTGGGAGTCTTGACTCACTGTCCAAGTGTGGTTCTGGAAGTGCCTTCCTAGGTGGATGTGTGACGTTGGCCGCTCCACTGTCACATAAGTGTTCCTAGGCTGGGACTCAGGGCTGGTGTGGGTGGCGAGAAGAAACAGGAGAGAGACAAGAATCAGGAAACTCCAGCCTTCAGAGGAGAAATGTTTCTGTTTTGGTTGCCTGGGAACTGCCTACCCTTGCATGTTGGTGTATAGAAACTTAATGAAAATATAGGTGTGGCTTACCAAATTGCAAACTGAATCTTACTCTGTTTAATGTAACTGTAGCAAAAACCTCTAAGTAGTAACAAAGTGGTTTCACCGCCTAAGCTGACTGGAACAGCCAAAGTTGCCTAAATGGTATTCCATGTTCCTTCAAACTTTGTTATAATACAAAATCAGAATAATTTAGACAATCTTCGTTTTAAACAAACTTTAACTTTTTTTTTTTGTACCAAACTCACAACCTTGCACTTGTCAGGCAGGCATTTGTGCCACTGAGCTAAATCCGCAGCCCAAGCTTTAACATTTTTAACCCACTGTCTTCCTTCTTTCTTTTGTAGTACTGGAGGTTGAACCTAGGGTTGCTCTACTGCTGAGCTACATCCCCAGCCCTTTTTAAATTTTGAAATGGGTTCTTGATAAATTTGCCCAGGCAGGCCTTGAACTTGTGACTTTTCTGCCTCAGCCACCCAAGTAGCTGGGATTACAGGCGTGTGCCACCACACCTGACTAAACATATATTTCATATTTCATGTATTTCTAAACAAAAGTTTTTAATCTTTTTCTCAGGAGCAACCCTAATAGAGCAATTATGTGATATGTTTTTGGAGGTCTTGTAAGTTTTGGGGCTGTTTTTAAAGGGAAGCACATCTTACATTTCTAATACTTCCAAAAGGTATATCTAAGGAGCGATTAGTATAAGATATCCTTTAAAGTACATTCTCTAAATTCTTGACATGTTTCCCAAGAGGCTTTCTCTCCCCTCCGTCTCTTCCTTCTCCTTCTCCTTCTTTCTTCTTTGGCAGTGCTGCAGATTGAACCCAAGGGTACTCTACTATTGAGCTACATCCTCAGCCCTTTTTATTTTGAGACAGGGTCTTGCTAAGTTGCCCAGGCTGGCTTCAATCTTTCAATCCTCCTGCCTCAGCCTCCTGAATAGCTGGATTACAGGCATGCACCACCACACCTGGCTAATTTATTCTTAACCTTTGTGTGTTCTGTGGAAACTAGGACCTTGAGTCATCTACTTTGTCTTTTTAGATACTCAGTACCTTCAAGATACCATGAACCATGTCCTGAGCTGTGTCAAGAAGGAGAAGGAGCGTACAGCAGCCTTCCAAGCTCTGGGACTGCTTTCTGTGGCTGTGAGGTCAGAGTTTAAGGTCTACCTGCCTCGTGTGCTGGACATCATCCGAGCAGCGCTGCCCCCTAAGGACTTTGCCCACAAGTGAGTGTCTCTGTTAGGACTTTTCCTTCCACTCCAGTAGGTTGGAGAGCAAGGACGCTCCAGCCCAGTTCCATGGAACTTAAGCCCATTCCCTGCTCCCTTATGCTTAGGTGCAGCAGACTGCATAAGGAACCACACTTCCTCAGCGACTTCTAGCCTCTTCCCTGTGGAATGACATATACATAAATGTTTGGGGAAGCTGAGTATCTGAGAACGTGTTAGATGCCAGTACTGTTTTCAACATTCATGTTCAGTTGTCTCCTTTTGATGGAACTAAAGCGAGGAATCATTGACCGAAACTGAAGGAACTTTACAGAGTATCTTTATCCTGATCACTAAAGTTGAAGTTATTGCATTTCTTTAACCTCCCAAAGCATAAAACATGAGAAAACCTTGAGCACCCCCCCAGACTGAGAGGCCAGTGTGGCTCGGCTCAGCCTAGAAGTCAGTGTTAATAGGGTTGTGTGTCGTTTATATTTCCCTATGTTATTAGCAAGGACTGCTCTGGTGAATTAATAAGCTCTACCCATTCTAAAGCCTAGCATTCTCATCAGAGGAAGAAGAATTTCCTTGCAATATGATGACTGTCCTTTGCCCTCTCATTCCTGATGGACACATTTGCTTCCTAAATAGGTACCTTGGTCAGAAGTATACTGTCCCTGATATAGTGCTTCTGTCTAAATTCAGAAAGGGGGCCCTTCCGTCAGTCAAGACACATTACTGCCATCTGCTGGACGGTCATTATAAACATGCACATCTGTTGTGATTGGGCAGTAGACGACCTGCACTCCACTCCCACCAGTGCTGGCCCTGCCTGAGCTACCTGTCTTCTTGGCCCAATGTGATCTTGAGGTAGGGTGTCACAGAACATCTCTGTGTCTAAACTAGCCACTCTGTTTCTGTGCAGGAGGCAGAAAGCAATGCAGGTGGATGCCACAGTATTCACATGCATCAGCATGCTGGCGCGAGCAATGGGGCCAGGCATCCAGCAGGACATCAAGGAGCTGCTGGAGCCCATGCTGGCGGTGGGACTGAGGTGTGTAACAGAAAGCCAAGCCTGTCCTGTCTCAGTGAGCAAAAGGTCGGCCCACAGTGGTGTGACTGCATTGGAAGAGCGAGGAAGAGTTCATGAGACAGCTTCTTGTAGCTTGGTCTGTAGGAAGTGCTTAATAAATGTTTGTAGCTGTAGTTTTACATAAATTGATTAAGCTCCCTAGGCTTTAGTTCCTCACCAGTTAAACAAGGATGGTGTTCTTGATCTTTTTCTCACATTGTTGGTTGAGACTTGGCCTTCTCAATTATATCAACAAGTTCTCCTGTGCTGAAGATCAGGCACTCATAGATTGTCCTGAAGTCCGAGACCAGGCCAAGAGAGTTTAGCACATGATTATTTTGTAGCACCCTTTCTTCTTTAGAGACTGAGCAGTGGAGGGGCCTAAGACTCCCTTGCTGGGCAGGAAAGGCTGTTAGTCCCAAGCACTGCAGGGGCAGCCTGCCTCATCCCACATGTGACCATTCTCCTTCTCCTTAGCCCCGCCCTCACCGCCGTGCTCTACGACCTGAGCCGCCAGATTCCCCAGCTGAAAAAGGACATCCAGGATGGGCTGCTGAAGATGCTGTCCCTGGTCCTTATGCACAAACCCCTCCGGCACCCGGGCATGCCCAAGGGCCTGGCCCACCAGCTGGCCTCCCCTGGCCTTGCCACCCTCCCTGAGGCCAGCGATGTGGGCAGCATCACTCTTGCCCTCCGAACCCTTGGCAGCTTTGAATTCGAAGGTAAGAGATTGTAGTGGCTCTTGCCAAGATAGTGAGTGACACTGGGTATCTGGGGGGAGGGACGAGGGGACCTAGAATTCCTGGATCTCCCCAGTGTCCTCAAGACAGGCATGGATTCCGTAGGCCTCTCCTTCCCAAACTCTTTCCACATGTTGTTATTGCCTGCTGCTTGCTTCTGTGTTCCATACTGAGTTTGGGGGTGGATGGTGTTCAGGGAGAGTACACAGTGATCTCAGGAAACAATGCTCCTGAGATGCAAAGTCAGAGAACCTCCTTGCTTCCCACTTCCCTCTAGCTGAGGTGGTGTTTAATGCTTTAAAATGCATAAGCCAGGATCTGGGTCTTTCCATTCCCAGGGTGGTGTGACATCCAAGAGTGCTGTATGGTATAGTTCAGTTTAGAGTTATAAACTGTAGATGAAGCCACATTGAGGCCAGGTGTGGTGGCACACGCCTGTAATTCCAGCACTTGGGGGGCTGAGGCAAAAGGATTGTTGTAAGTTCGAGACCAACCTGGACTACAAAGTGAGCTCAAGGCCAGCTTGAACTGCGTAGTGAGACCCTGTCTCAAAAAGACAAAAAAAAAAAAAAAAAAAAAAAAAAAAAAAAAAAGCCATGTTAATATACAAGGGACATGTATTTCAGAAGGAAAAATGGATACTTTTGAAATTTAAGATTTGCAGGTAAGGCTGGTCAAGACTACTGGGAAACAAGCAAGTACAAAAAACCTAAACCTGCTGCTTGGAGACTTTTGCTTTGTTTGTTTTAGACAGTCTTGCTATGTAGTTCAGGCTGGCCTTGAACCTACCATGGGTCTCAGGTTGACTGCAAACTTGAAATGATCTTCCTACCTCAGCGTCCTAAGTGCTGGAATTATGGGGGTGTGCCACCACACCCAGCTGCTCTCTGGAGATTTAAAGCCACCTGTGGTTTTCTTGTTACAGTTCCTCCTCTTACATGGATTAATACCTATGATAACTTATTCCTAATCAATAGAAAGTAGCTATGTTTAAATCCAGCCCGCATCAGACGCTTTATTGGTATTTAAATTTGGGGACTAAAATGGATGAGGTGAACTTGATCCAGAATTGTTTTGAGTTTGGATCAAAAATACATTCTTTGGGGCTGGGGATGTAGCTCAGTGGCATAAGCACCTGCCTGGCAAGCGTGAAGTCATGAGTTTGATCCCTGGTACCAAAAAAAAAAAAAAAAAAAATCTTTAAATAGAACTTAGAAAGGGTTTGGAGTTGGGAGGAGGTGGCTTTTTTCACTCTCCCTGATCCCTTTATTTTCTCCTTCTGCCTTTCTGCTACTGGAAGACATCTGTTTTAAGAGAAGAGTTTGAAGTTCCATCAATGCCTTATTGAAAATGAACCAAGTAGCCACCAAATGAAAAACACAGCTACTGACCTGCCTGGCCAAAGCAGCAATGTTTATTCTGTTCTCTTTGATCTTGGATCCAGGCCACTCCCTGACCCAGTTTGTCCGCCACTGTGCGGATCATTTCCTGAACAGCGAGCACAAGGAGATCCGCATGGAAGCTGCCCGCACCTGCTCGCGCCTGCTCACCCCCTCCATCCACCTCATCAGCGGCCATGCACACGTGGTTAGCCAGACTGCAGTGCAGGTGGTGGCCGACGTGCTCAGCAAACTGCTCGTGGTCGGGATAACCGATCCCGGTAAAGTTTATGGACCGATGCTATGTGGGGGGATGTCTTAGTTATTTTCTCTCATTGCTGAGACAAAATATCCAGCACCCAAAGTTAAAGGGGCAAAGGTTTGTTTAGCTCACAGTTTGCAGAGGTTTCAGTTCAAAGTCAGCTGGTTCCAAGGCAGGGCAGCACATGGCAGAGGGTCAGCCATTCATGGTGGTGAAAGGCACCAAAAGCGGCAAGGAAGGAGGAGAGAAACAAGCTTCTTTCTGCCCTTTTATCCAGACTGCTGGGATTAGGGCAGTGCCAAATCTAGTCAGTGGGCTGATGCAGCAGTCATTCACCCTTAATCCCAGCACTGAACCACTAAGTCAGTCACACATTCTGGATTCAGCTACCTCTGAAAAAGCCCCATCTAAAAGTATATGACAGGGAACATCTAGACACAAGCCATAACAGAAAGTAAAGAGTTCAGGGCAGTGGGAAGCAGCCTACCTAGAGAGCTTCACCCTCAAAAAGCTGATATTTAGTCAGGTATCGCATGATTGTAATCCCAACACTCAGGAGGCTGAGGCACAAGGATTGCTGTGAGTTAAAGACCAGCCTGGGCTACATAGTGAGTTCAAAGCCAGCCTGAATTACATATGTAGACCCTGTCTCAAAAAAAACAAAACAAAACAAAACAAAACCGAAAAGCTGATGTTCAGTTATTGTAAGATAATCTTTAATTCTTTTGCCTTTAGTGCTGTGAAAAGAGATAAGAAAGACATAAGATTAGATGAGAGGAAAGGATCTGTAACCTGCCCACCAGCCTGGGGAAGGACTGGGAGTGATGGCTTCATGAAGAGGGCTTCAAAGGCTCACTTGCTTTTTCAGACCCTGACATCCGCTACTGTGTCTTGGCGTCCCTGGATGAGCGCTTTGATGCACACCTGGCCCAGGCAGAGAATTTGCAGGCCCTGTTTGTGGCCCTGAACGATCAGGTGTTTGAGATCCGGGAGCTGGCCATCTGCACTGTGGGCAGACTCAGCAGCATGAACCCGGCCTTTGTCATGCCTTTCTTGCGCAAGATGCTCATCCAGGTAACGGGTCAGCAATCAGACCTACAGGCGGCGGGGAGAGGACTCCCATTGTGAGCTTCGTGGGAAAGGGGCTGAGGACAAGGAAAGGGGAAAGACTGAGATACCTGTTGAAGCCATATTTGGCTATCAAGGTCCACCTACTTCCTGGCTTTGCAGTTATAGTTCTAAGGCTGTCAGCTCATGAGCCTCATGTCAGTGTGACACCAGGCTAACCTGTCACACAGCTCTTTCTTCTCCCTGGCAGGGCACCAGCAATCCCTTTTACTGGCCTCTTTGTCTGCTCGCTTAATAGGTGGCACCAGACTTTGGCACCTTCCCTCCTTCTACTCTCTTGCTCCTCTTACCCATGCTGGTTCAAGCACAGAGGCCATGATTCTTAACAGTAACACATGTGGATGTGGTTCCACCATTTTTTCCATAGTCATTGTCCTTACTCTGGGTCCCCAGCTTTCATTCTTAAATAACGACATGCCAAGTTACACGATAGCCTAGAGGAGATCAGGTTGCCATTGCTTCTAGGTCTAGTAGAATGTTCTGTTCCTGCTGAAAGCTGGCTTCTTGTCAGTGGTGTTTTGGTATAGTCCTTCATGCCCCGAGTTATTTCCATCTACTTCTTCTGGGCCTCTGATTCTCACCCAGTCATTTCCTGTCCACCCCCGCCACCCTGTCCCCACTTTGCCCTCTGCTTCCAGACCTTCTTCTGAAATACACACTTTTTATAATATAAAACAACTTAAGGGCTGGAGATATAGATGAGTGGCACAAGTGCCTGCCTGGTAAGCACAAGGTCCTGAGTTCAATTTGCAGTACCAAAAACAAAAAGAATTTAAGCACAGATAATCATTAATATATATAGCTTACAATAGAGAAGTGACATTTATTCACAACTTTCATAATTAAAAGTGGCTACAAATGATTTGAATCAACAAATTAAAAATTGTACTTATGTTGATACTTAGTTTTTAGCCCAGTGTTCTGTTTCTTTAAACTGTTGGCTCATGTTAGGACTACAAAGTCTTTTAAAGATATTTAAAACTTTGAAAAGGAAAGAAATCATCACTGAGACTTTGAATTTAAACTGTGCTAAATTAATCTGGTATTGAAGTGTCTCTTAGTGAGGATATCACTGTATTCACTTGTCCATGGCTCTTTGAGCACCACTGTGTTCCAGCTACTGCCGGTGCTAGAAATGTACCTGGAACATGGCTCTTATCCTTTGGCAGTTGACATTTAGCTCTCAGGCCATCCCATTTTTCTGATTCTGAGGAGCCATTGAATGAATTTACTATATACTGAATTTTTAGCCTTTGAATCTCTACATTTTAACTTTTTCGTTGTTTTTGTTTTGGGCAGGAAGATTGCAAGTTTGAGCCCAGTTTGGCCAAGTCAACGACACCCTGACTCAACATAAAAAGTTTTAAAAAGGGAGATGGGACTGGGGATGCAGCTCAGTGGTAGAGCATCCCTGGGTTCAATCTTCAGTCCTAAAAAAATTGACTTTGATAATGATTTTCTCGAGTTAACTACTGCAGTTTCAGGTGTTGGTAAAGTCTTTGACCTTTTCTCAAGGCTTGGCTCACCGAGTAGGCATTGGTTCCTGTCAGGGTGCCACAAGGTCTTTGCTCAGGTCTGGCCTTCACTACTCCACAGCACTGGGCTCTGCTCCCTGGGGCACAGTCCCTTGCTGGCAGCCATCTCTTTGCTGCTGTGGATTTGTTCTTGATGTCTCTCTCCATCTTTCACTGCCATCCCCTGTGACTGGGAGAAAACAGGTTGTCAGCAAGATCCAGAAAATAAGTGTTATTAAATCAGTAATTAAAGATACACATATATTACTACCTTGTGGACACCTCTTCTGGGAAGCCAGGTTAACCTGGGCTTTGTGATGTTCACTTCCTTGGCCCTCAGATTCCTTTCTGCAACTTCAGCTAGCCACAGCTCTGTCTCTACCGAGTTAGCTACATCTGTGTCCCTGTGAGCATAATGTGCTGGTGTGCTGGTGCTTAAGGATGTTAGTTAGAACAAACATGTTATTTCTGCTCAGTGAGACCCAAGGGGACTCTATTGATGTAATCCTTAACTCTTTGCATTTATCTAGATGTGCCCTAAACAGCTATGGAGCTTCAGCATTTCTCTCAACTTCATAGCCGTTCTAAATGTTCTTTGATTCTTTTGTCATGATTTTGAGCCCCTCTTACTGATCTGCTGTCTGCACAAAGAGTTTTCTCCTAGGGAGCCCTCTCTTCATTCCTCATTTTTGCAAACCCTAATCAGCTGTATGTGACTGCTGCACTGTTGAGAACCATGCTTTTGAGAGGACTGTGGGACCTTGGGGTGTTATCGTAGAAGGAAGGGGCTGGTTTCAAACCACTTCCAGTCACAGCTATATCCAAGTCTATCGTGTTCACAGCAGTGATGCCCTTTGCTGTTGAATGCTTAGCAGTGATTCAATCCACCAGGGAGGTCCAGTTCCTTCCCCTAGTTCTCCAACACATTTTCTGTGTCGGCACACAGTCTGTCTCTGGAATGCCCTCTGCCACTGTTAGCCTTTCTGCCCTACAGATTTTGACAGAGCTGGAGCACAGTGGTATCGGGAGAATCAAGGAGCAGAGTGCCCGCATGCTGGGGCACCTGGTCTCCAATGCCCCTCGACTCATCCGCCCCTACATGGAGCCTATTCTGAAGGTAACACACACTGGACAGAGACAGACACGTCTGTCCTGATGTCTTATCTCCATGTGGTGAGGGGGTGGAGCTGATTGACTGGTACACTCAACAAAGATCATTTCTTTGGTCCCAGACCTGGAGATGAGTGCCACTCCAGCACTTCCAGTTAAAGAGTACCCAGTATCTCACCAGTTGCAGGAAGTTGTTCTCTCTCCTTAGGAGAGAAGATACGATGCTTCAGGCACATCATTAAATGTGCTCAGAGAGAAGAATAGCTCCCCCGTAAGGAAGAACAGTGAGTTTTCAAATCTGAAACAAGCTTCAGAGCTGAGTACATTCGAATCATGAAGGTTTTCATAACATAATTGTGTATCCAGATGATTGACCGTAGAAATACAGTTGAAAAGAGAGATGGGAAATGTCTTTTAAGTCATGGTGTTTCCCGGCTCTCCAGATACTAAACTTGTACTCAATGAATAAAAGTTTGGGAATCTGCATTTTAGAAAAGTTCTAGATTCGTAAAGCCTAAGAGTAATTTATAACTAAGCCTGTGGGTTTTACTTAAATAAAAGAAATACTTCTCATAGATTCTAATCTGCATTGCTTTTCTCTTATCTTCTTTCCTTAGGCTTTAATTTTGAAACTGAAAGATCCGGACCCTGATCCGAACCCAGGCGTGATCAATAATGTCTTGGCCACAATAGGAGAACTGGCTCAGGTAAGGTGACAACTGCTTTTTCTATAGTGTGGAAAGAAAGTCTAACCTTGGTGGAAGTCAGAATACTTCTTAATGCTTTAATTTCTAATCCTACCTGCCACCCTCTTTTTCCTTTCAGGTTAGTGGTCTAGAAATGAGGAAATGGGTTGACGAGCTTTTCATTATCATCATGGACATGCTCCAGGATTCCTCTCTGTTGGCCAAAAGGCAGGTGAGTGCCACTGCTCGCTAACTGAACAGGACAGACCCCAGAAGCCAGCACCTAGTTTCTTCTTACTCAGTTCATTATGCCCAGCCAATGTGTGCACAGAGTAGGTGCTTGACAGTATTTGTTGGATGAGTAAAAGGAAGAAAAACTTGGAACCAAAATTAGCTGTCATCTTGGCCTGAAGTTACTTACAGTGAGTATCAGGGCTGAGCAAGGCCATTTCCTCTATACCAAGGGAAATGCAAATCAGTGATCAGAGCTACAGGTCCTGGAGGGAAAAAGAAAACCTTGGCTTTAAACTTCAAGGACTAACAACTTCAGTTCACCCTTTCCTGTCATTGGACATTATTGAATGCTTAGACTAAAATTAAGAGCGATTTTAATTTCCTTTTGAGTGTCCTGTTAACTATTTGGAATATGAAAGAACTTTGTATTCCCTTTAAGAAAGGTGAGGGTATTCTTCATCTTTTGATCCAGTGATTGTTGTAGGTTGGCACTTGATCGGCCATGTTTTCATACTCTAATTCTCGGGATTCCTGTTCATGGTTACTGTCTTTACTAGAAACATCTTTTCTTAAATAACCACTGACAGTCCTAACACGAGGAAGATCACCGTGCTGTCTTTCTCTCCTACTGCCTCAGTGAACCATGTGATCTTTTGCCTGTTCAGGTGGCTTTGTGGACCCTGGGGCAACTGGTGGCCAGCACTGGCTATGTGGTAGAGCCCTACAGGAAGTACCCCACCTTGCTTGAGGTGCTGCTAAATTTTCTGAAGACTGAGCAGAATCAGGGCACACGGAGAGAGGTAGGGAACATGGGAACATCGGCTGCAGAGACTTTGCTAAGCAAGCGGAGAGAGAGAAGGTTGTGTCCACAGGCTCGACATCCTCCTCCATGGTACTTGTGTCGCTGGCCACTGGGGATGAGTTGGGGTTTATGGAGCATGAGAGGGGTCTCTGGAAACCTGATGTAATCAGATGGTGTGGTGAATGTTTTCTTTTGTCCCTTTCCCAATCAGGCTATCCGTGTGTTAGGGCTTTTAGGGGCTCTGGATCCCTACAAGCACAAAGTGAACATTGGCATGATTGACCAGTCCCGGGACGCTTCTGCTGTCAGCCTGTCTGAATCCAAGTCAAGTCAGGATTCCTGTAAGTTGGAGGAACCAAGAGAGTCTTGCCAAGTTCTAACTCACAAAGCTCTTCCGGGCCATGTTTAGAGAGAGTGTTGGGCTGGATAGCAGAATTATAGGATACTGGCTCGTGTAGCAACTTCTGAAAAGTCATCTCATGTCTGTCCAGGCTGAGTCTGTAGCGTTTTTTGGTGTCAATGAAAAAGCTAAGAGTTATAGCCTCGTCACCTCTGACCATCTCTCGCTCTTTCCCTCAGGCTCTTTGATGATTATATTCCTGTAGCCCCCCACCAAGAATGAAAAGAATATAATTAAATTGTCTGTACCTTAATAGCCCTCAGGCACGCCTTGGGGCATAGAAAAACTAATAGCTCTCAGAAACCCAGGGCTGTTTTTTCCATCTAAGATCTGGCCCTAGAGCCCCATTGTTACTAACAGGTAGCCTGATAAAGTGGGGCAAAGAAAGGGACACAAGCGAATCTCCTGGACTTGCCCTCTGTCCACCAGGGCAGTCCTGGTGCTGAAAGTGAAGGTTCAACAGTGGCTGTCCCAGCTATTCCGGCATAATGTTATTTTCTCAAAATAATTTGTTTCTAAACACCTTAGATGTTTAGACCTATTGTTATCTCATTCATTTTTCCTTCTGAGTGTTAGAGAAGTGTGCCTTTGACGTTATCCTGCTAGGTGGTCAGGAGTGGAACCTGAGCCTGGGTTCTGCCCTCCTCGGTGGCCCCAGCTGGCCTCTCTTGACCCGCTCTGATCCTCACTCTCCTCCTGTTAATACTCCCAGGCAGAGTCCTTGAGATCCTGTTGTTACGGTCAGGGAGCATTTGCCAGCTATCGCATCTGAATTCCCTAGGGGGACCAGGCAGCTGCAGAACAGATGTTTGCCTAATTTAATTCCCTTTACTTTCATTTGGGGAAGTAATTATTTTTATTGATGGTTTTAGCTACAAAGTTGTGAACTATAGTGGTACAAAGCTAAGTTTCCATAGCAATTTAAAGGAAAACCCATCATGTACTATTTTAGGCTTTGGTGGTTTGGGTAATAGGAAAGCGAAAACTGGGTTTGGTCTGAGATGGTGAGCCCATTCATCAGTTCCTAACAGAGTTTGTATTCCCAGTGAGGTGAGAACATATGAGGGAAAGTGATATGAATGTTAATGTCTTTGAGGAGGTTTTTTGTTTGCTGTTAACTACACTCTGCCTAATGTCAGAATCATGCTAGAATAGCTTGTCACTCACTTTATCCTTCGGTCATAGCTGATTACAGCACCAGTGAAATGCTGGTCAACATGGGAAACCTGCCTCTGGATGAATTCTACCCCGCTGTGTCCATGGTGGCCCTGATGCGGATCTTCCGAGACCAGTCCCTCTCTCACCATCACACCATGGTTGTCCAGGCCATCACCTTCATCTTCAAGTCCCTGGGGCTCAAGTGTGTGCAGTTCCTGCCCCAGGTCATGCCTACATTCCTTAATGTCATCCGAGTCTGTGACGGGGCCATCCGGGAAGTAAGTCCGTACACCTCCATCCTTGCTTCTCTCTGCTGCACACTAATACTGCACTCCGCTGGTTGCTGAGCCCAGTGCCCCCCTCCCCTACCTTCCAACTCCCAAAACCCAGGCATATGGTTGGTTCAGTCCAGTTTCCTGGTTCATCCCCTGGGGCACCCAGAAGATGTACCGTGAAAGAAGATAGTATATTTTTAGAGATTCTATTTTCTGACTTTGAGTCTGGAATACAGAAGTATAATTTTTAAAAAAATTCAAGATCTTTCTGTGTTGCACAGGCTTATATGAAACTCATAGGCTTGAGTGTTCCTCTTACCTCAGCTTCCCGACTGTCAGGGACTATGGCCCTCCACACCTGGCTTGCATTGCATTTTTATATGTTATGCTCATGACTGTCAACCTCACTGAATTGGTATTAATTATAATAATTTAGTGATAAATTTTCCGGATTGTCACTCTAGATAATCATATAGTCTGACAAGGAAAAAGGAGAAAAGGTAGTTTTGATGTTTTCATTTTAATGTTTAAGTCACTACTTTTCCTTACTGCATTCCTATAGGGCCTCCATCACAGTGTTGGTTAGATGCAGTTGCAGTGAACATCTTTAACCTTGCTTTTGACTGTTTTGGTTTTTTGCAGTACTGGAGATTTAATCCAGGGCCTCACATATGCTAGGCAAGTGCTCTACCACTGAGTTATACCCCCAGTTCTGTTTATGTATTTATTTTTAAATTTTTATTATACTGAAGATAGAAGTCCTGGGCCTTTGCACTGAGCTATATTCCTAACCCTTTTTTTAGCTTTTATTTTGAGATAGGCTATTCCTGAGTTGCTGAGGCTGGCTTCGAGCCAGTGGTCCTCTTGCCTTAGCCACCCAGGTAGCTGGGATTACAGGTGTATGCCACCATTCCTGGAGGTAGTAGTGGTAGATAGCTCTTCATCTACTGAAACGATTGTATGGTTTTCCTCTCTCAGTGTGTTCATACATTGTGTCACCACCTTGGTAATAGTGTATTTTTGACATTGATTTTATATCTGATACTTCATTTAGCATTTTTGCAACTGTGTTCGCAAACATAATTGATGTGTAGTTTTTAACAGGCTCAAAGATCTGCTTAGCTTTTCTTTTTCCTTTCACAAAACTATTGATTTTATCTAAATGATAAAATTTATTGTCATGAAGCCGACAAAGGATTAGCATGCAATTCCTTTATATCTTAATTTCTTGCTAGAAATTTGTCAGTTATTTTTTTTCAGAGAACCAACTTTTGCCTTTGTCGATTTTTCTCTTGTATCTTTGTTCTGTTTCATTAATCTGCTCTTTTGTTATTTTTCTCACATTTTTTTTTTTTTTGTTTTGCTTTTTAAAAAAAAAACGAATGTCTTTTGTTGGAACTTTAGGTCATTAAATGTCAATCTTCTTTTCTAATGAAATGTGTTGGGGCTATAAATTTTATTCCCAGTATTGCTTAGCCTCATTCCAAATTTTTCAAAAACTTGATTGAGATAAAATCTACATACCATAGATTTCCCTATCGTAAGAGTAAAATTCACAAGCACCTGCTTGGCAAGCGCAAGGTTGTGAGTTTGCTCCCCAGTACCCCCCAAAAAAAAAAAAAAGAGTAAAATTCATTGGTTTTAAATATATTTATAGTCTTGAGCAATCATTACTAACAATCTGATTTTAGAAGATTTCCATCACCACAGCCAGAAACCTCCTGCCCTTTTGTAAATGTTCTTCATTTCTACCTCATCTGTGGGCAAGCACTGCTCTGTTTTCTGTTGCTATAGATTTGCATTAATGAACATTTCGGGTAATTGGGATCACAGAATGAGTACTCTTTTGTGTGTAGCTTTTTTCACTTAATGAAATACTGTTGAGTTTATCCATGCTATATCATATGTCAATAGTATTTTCTTCTTTCCTTGCTGAATAATAATGTATTTCCATTATTTTTCAGAAGCCAATATTTTCTAATGTTTGTTGTGATCTTGGCTTCACCCTTGAGTTATTTAGAAGTGGGTATTTTATTTGCAAACTTAGACGGTTTTAAATTTCTCTTTGTGATGTTGATTTCTAACTCAATTGCATTGTGTTTATGACTCTTTGATGTTTGCTGAAACTACTTTAATGGTCTAGTGCTTGATCGATTTTCCTAAATTTCCTGTATGCTTGGAATTGTGTGTGTTTGCTAATGTTATGCACAGGGTCCTCTGTGTGTCATAAGATTGAACTTACTACTTACTGTGTTCAAATCTTTTGTATCCTTGCTATTTAGGGGTTTTGGCTTAATCTGTTAATTAGCTATCTGTTAATTATGGAGAGATGTAGGTTAAATCTCCTGTAGTGGTACATTTATTAATTTTTCATAGTTTGGTCAATTTTGTTTTTTGTATTTTCGAGGTTGTATTATTAGTTGCATGCAAATTTAAAATCATCTCTTTTTGGTAAATTGAATCTATCATCATTATGAAATGACCCCTTTTTAGAGCGGTCTCCCTACATTGCCCGTGCTGGCCTTAAACTTGAGATTCTTGTGTCTCAGCCTCTCAAATTGCTGAGAGTGTAGGCATGTACCACCACTCTTGGCAAAAAAACACTTTTTATCTTAAGTAACACCTTATTTATTTACCTAATACTAATATAGCTATACTAGTCTTTTTGGGGAAGAATATATGTTTCCTGTCCTTTTACTGGCTTGTGACTGTTTTGGATGGCTCTCTTATAAATACAGTATAGCTAGATTAAATTTTTTTTTAAGCGGTTCTCAAAATAATCAGTTCCCTACATCCTCTAATGGCAAGCATTTGTGGTTTTTATAAGCATTACAAGAACTCGTAGATATGTGCATATATGATGTGTGTGTATTAGCTTTCTGTTGTTTAATTTTTTAATGCAACTTTAAAACTGTCATTTGAAGCCGGGCATGGTGGTGCACGCCTTTAATCCCAGCACTTGGGAGGCTGAGGTAGGAGGAGCGTTGTGAGTTCGAGGCTGGCTTGGGCTACAACACAAGCACAAGGCCGGCCTGAGCTACATAGTGCGACCCTACCTCAAAAAATTAGGGCTGGGAATTTGGCTCAGTGTCTTAAGCGCCTGTCTGGTAGGTATGAGGCTGTGAGTTCCATCCCCGGTGCCACAAAAAAACAAACAAACAAACAAACAAAAAAACGTCATTTGGTCCAGTTACTTTTATTGTAACTGCTGATATACTTGAGTTTATTTCTACTGTCTTTTTTTTTTTTTTTTTTTTAAAGGCTCTTACTGTGTAGTTTAGGCTGGCGTTGAATTCACTACTTAGCCCAGGCTGGCCTTGAACTTCCAGCAATCCTCCTGCCTCAGCCTTCCAAGTGCTGTGATTACAAGTGTGTACCACCATGCCAGGCTACCATTTTGTTTAGTGCTTTCTTGTCCTGCTTTGTCTTTTCTGTCTTTTTGAGGTTTTTTTTGTTGTTGTTGTTTTGTTTTTTAATCTTTTGGCCTCTACTCATGGGCCACCTTGAATTTTCAAAAACATTTTATAGTGGAATTATCTCAATCATAAAACAATTTGTTTTATTCAAATTAGAATGCAAATAAAGTCCACATGTGGCATCTGATTAATGTAATTCTTCTTGCACATTTTTTTAATGACATGTTTGCAAGAGAAATTAGGTTGTTTATCTATAGAACAGTAGTGGCAAACCTATGGCATGTATGTTACAGTGGGCTGTTTGTACCATTGAAAGCTTTAGTTTCCCATTCAGGATTTGGCTGACTGTATCTTTGAAGTGTCTTAACGTACTGTAAACTAGAATGAATCCAGATTCTATTCCTTTATTAAGAAATACCTCTTAGCAGTCCTGTTCGCCTGCTACTCTAACACTCAGGGAGCACATGTGTCCTAGATGACCCACTGCTTCTGATACAAAGCGCAGTCAGAGCAGCCAGGTGTTGTCATCCTGACGCGCTGCTGAGAGTCCCCGTCACCCCTTCCCCTAAGTGATCTAGAGCTCGTAGATGGTTGTTTCCTGGGTCCATTGTTTGATTAGTGACTGCAAAATGGTGATTTTTCTAATTCTACTTATCCCTTTTGAATTTAGTGACTGGAAATCCTCTATTAAGAATTTTATGGGGGCTGGGATGTAGCTCAGTGGCGCAAGTGCCTGCCTGGCAAGCACAAGTTTCTGAGTTTGATTCTCAGTTCCAAAAAAAAACCTATGGTGTCAAGAATTAAAAAAAAAAAAAAAAAATTTCATGTACTCAAGTAGTTAATGTGAAATATGTATCATGCAGCAAAGACATTTATGCATGATTCTTTACCTTATTTATCAGTTTCTCAGTTTTCAAAGTAATGAGTCAAGACCCTATAAACCAGCATTGCACACCTCCCATTCTACCTCTGTTCATTGTTATAAACATGTATGTGCCTAGGGCAATCAAATACGTCAGTGAATGATTAAATTTTTTAAAAATTATTACAGTGAAAGACACATTGCCATTAATCCCCCTCTCTTTGAACACAATTATCCCATGTTTCTTGCCACTTTTTTTTTTTCTGTGTGTGGCACCAGGGATTGAACTCACAACCTTAGGCAGGCGCTTAGGCCACTGAGCCAAACTCCTGGCCCTAGTGTTTTTGAGGCAGGGTCGCACTATGTAGCTCAGGCCGGCCTCAAACTCACAACACTCCTCCTACCTCAGCCTCCCAAGTGCTGGGATTAAAGGCGTGCACCACCACGCCCAGCAAATTATTTTTGTAATGACTTCATACCCGATTTTTTTTTGTTTGTTTTTTGTTTGTTTGTTTGTTTTTGCGGCACTGGGGATCAAACTCACAACCTCACACCTGCCAGACAGGCGCTTAAGCCACTGAGCCAAACTCGCAGCCCTTCTTGCCACTTTTTGACGCAGTTGTGGAAGTCCTCTTTTATGTGCGTCTTTCCAAGGTGTGATAAAAAAATATGACGAATGCTATTAGGGAGTGCCATCCAACAAGAGGCAGGCTTGTAAAAACATTGCGGTGAGTCCTCATCCACCTTATTTACTAGGTCTGACTCCTAGCAAATTCTGGCTGTTCCCGAGTCAAAGTGACCAGGAAAGGTAAATGTTTTGACATTAGGGCAGCCACAACAGTGCAGCCAGACACATGAAAGAAGACTTCTAGAACTACTTCAGAAAGTGGCAAGAATGATGGGATAAATATTCAAAGCAAGGAAGAGTATTATGAGGATTAATGGCAGTGTGTTTTTACCATAATAAAGTTTTTTAAAAATTCAAGCATATACTATATCACACTTTGTATATCTGATATGTTTCTCTAATTGCAGGTATTATTTTGGTCACAATATAATTTTCTGATTTTCCCAATTAACCTAGCTGGGTTTTTCTTTTGTTTTTATTTTTTATTTTTTTAATTTTTGAAACAGGTCTTAAGTTGCCCAGACAGAACTCAAACTTGCCATCCTCCTGCCTCAGCCTCCTGAGTGCTAGGATTACAAGCATGCACAGGCATATACCACCATGCCAGGCTCGCCTGTTTTCCTTCTTATACTTGATTGGCTTCATTTTCTACATTAGATTTTAGAGCTCTTTGGAATATGTCCCAGTATGTGGAATAGATTCAACTTCATCTTTTTCGCCCTTAAAATTTTGATTTGCTTACCTAATTTAAGTGTCTAAAACTAGTCATTGTCTCCTTGAACAATACATAAAATTTAGAGTAACTGCTCAGACCATCTTCCTGCCTACGAAATACTAGATTCTAGTATTCCACTTTTTTACCACCAAATTAAACATTCTCACCATTCGTTGTTGTGTGTTGTCTTTGTTTATGCTCACTCGCGCTGGCGGTTTCTGCGTTCATCCTTCCCTCTGCATCTCAGAGCTTGCTCCTAGGCGCAGTTTCCTTTTTCCTAAGGCTGGTTCCTCCTGTAAGCATTTATTGCAATAAAGTATATTTTTTTCCTGAGAAAGTCTTTTTATTTCAGGCTGTTTTTCTTTTAGCTGAGAATATAATTCTGGGTTCTCCTACAACTGTACGTCTTATCCCACTGTTTTCTGGCTTCTTATTTGTTGTTAAGAAATTAAGATTCCTTTTTACTTAATCCCTCATTTTTCTCTAGATTTTTTAAAAATAGATTTCACTGCTTTTGCTTTCCCAGCTTCAATGTTATGTATCTAGATGTGAATTTCGTTTATCTTGCTTGAGGCTTAGGGCCTCTTGAAACTTTAGGATTGATATTTTTTACAAATTCTTGAGAAATTCTCGTCTGTTACCTTTTTTTCACTTAAAGAATTTCGTTTATCTTGCTTGAGGCTTAGGGCCTCTTGAAACTTTAGAATTGATATTTTTTACCAATTCTTGAGAAATTCTCATCTGTTACCTTTTTTTCACTAAATTAAGTAGTGGTACATTTTAGGTATACATAATGATTGCATTCATTATAGGGAATTTGTACCTGTATGTGACACAACTTGATTCTTTTTTTTCCGTTCCCCTATCTGAAACTCCTTTTCCCCTCCTTATTTACAAAAGCTTTGTTTCCATTTTTTCCCTTCTTTTCTCATCTTTTTTCTTCTTTTTTCTAGTATTGTCCTTCTAGCCTTCTGTATTTTTCTTCTAGACTAATGATTAGACATTGAAGGTCTGGCTGTATGCAAAAGAGTTCAGGTCTTAGAATCTAATACTCATGTTTGTTGTCTTTTATGCATTAACTTTAAGCTTTTTGTAGCAGAAGTGGGGCTTGGGAGGTCTGGTCCACCATATATTTCATCGGTAAAACTGTGTTCTTTTAAAATATTAGCATTCAGGATTTAAACAAACAGAAGAGGCTCCTGCAAGAATTAAAGAGAGAAGAAAAGTGGTGGCTTCAGAACCCTTGCCTTATGAGCGAGGTGCTTGCCGTCTGGGTCCTTGTGTGGCCACCCCTTATACACCCACCCCGGGCAGGGCTCCCTCCTTGTGCCTGACCAGATGGCAGCAGGGACCAGGGATCTTATGTCCTCTTTCTGTCTCCTGGTTTTTCCTGACCCACCCCAGTGCTCTGCATTTCCTCCAGTTTAAGTTCACTGCTTTATTTCAAGTCTCACAATAACAAATTTAGCTAAAGAGCCATTATAGTCTCATGTCTGATTTCTGTCATATACTTTCATTGGGACAATTTCATAAAAAAGGCAGTGATTCAATGAGGAGTCCCAGGAGATGGGGGATGAGTGAGGGGTGAGTCTACCGAGTCAGTGTGTGTCATGTGGCCCCTACCTCTAACTGCCTTAAGAGCTGAAGATGTCTCCCTGTTATTAAGACATTAGTCCAGAAGGCTGGGCATTCTGGTTCATGGCTATAATCCCAGCCCTTGGGAGGCTTAGGCAGGAGAATTGCTGTGAGTTTGGGGCCATCTTGGGCTATATAGCAAGACCCTGCCTTGGAAAAAAAAAACAGCCCAGACTGTCTTTGAACTCAATTCTGTATGTTCTGTGCATCTCACCTCTTCAGGTGATAAGTACCAGAAGTCTATTACTCAGTATTTAAAACAATGCTCTGTCTCCAACTGACCCAGATTTCAAAATGTAGGTAGCAGTCAAAATATATGTTTGTCTCTAAATTGTCTTTAATGAAGAGAAGCAGAGAGATAGAGAACTAGAAGTTTTTGGAAGAAGTGTACAGGGTAAACCTTTGAAGACAGGTCTTTTGCAGTGGTGGGGATTGAACCCAGGGCTTCACACATTGAACCCTAGGCGAGCACTGCACTGCACTATGTTCCCAGTCCTGAAGACAAGAATTTAATCTGGAAAGTAGTTGAGATTTCCCTCACCTAAGCCTCCTTATCCCCAAATTTATTTACTGTTAAAAGCACCAACCTAAATAGAATTTCCTTATCCAGCCCCCTCCCCAATAAGCTTGCTATTTTGGCTGATAATTTCTTAGAGATCTATTAAGACTTAATTGAGTTAATTACTATAATGAGCTATAATACCCATAATCAAGAATTAGGTATATTAGCTGGGTATGGTGGCACACCCATGTAATCCCCGCACTCTGGGAGACTGAGGCAGGAGGATCACAAGTTTGAGCCCAGCCTGGGCAATTTAGCAACTTACCTCAAAAAAATGGAAAGGGGCCGGGGATATAGCTCAGCAGCATAATAGCCTCCCTGGCAAGCGCAGGGTCCTGAGTTCGATTCCCAGTACCAGAAAAAAAGGAAAGGGTGCTGAGAATATAACTCACTCAGTAATGAAAGATCTGGGGTCATTCCCAGTACCACACGCACACCCTTACCTATGTTTATTTTAGAAAGTAAGTTATAATAAATTGGGGCCGAAGGTACATTTATAGTTGATTACAAATTGCACATCCATTTTTGGTGACTCCAGAAATCCTTCAATCCTAGATGGCAGTCACTGAGCCCGAACAGCAGTCAGGTCCCTGTTCTAGTGCTTGACCTGTGTATCTCATCTAACACTTAGAACAAGTCTGCAGAGGTGGGGCACGGGAAGGTTAAGTGAAGATCACAAAGCTAATGGGTGACAAAATGGCTCTCGACAGCTGGCTTGGGCCAGAACTGCTGCCTTGGCTGACCAGGTGTGTAAAGTCCCCGCCACTGCCACCACAAGGCTGAAGTCCGAGTCTTCAGAGCATATTTTTAGTTTTTCAGTAGATAGTGTGGTATGCAAACTGATTCCATAGTTGCCTTCTTTCTTTTATGTGAACTTAGGGGGAGGCTGAGAGTTCTGTGTCCTCATTGTGCCAACTTGTTGACCTGCTGTCCTTTTCAGTTTCTATTCCAGCAGCTGGGGATGTTGGTGTCCTTTGTGAAGAGCCACATCAGACCTTACATGGATGAAATCGTCACCCTCATGCGAGTGAGTAGAAGTTAAGGCTTTGGCCTGCTTATCCATGTTTAGGTCCAGGGAAGCTCAGAGGCAAATTTGGATAACACAGACATTTTTTATGGATCATCATGGAGCTGTTACAACTTGAATGTAAAATGTGGAGCAAAGTAGCCCCCTGGGTTTGGAGGAGTAAGAGGAAGGGCTATTGCTCCTGGCTCTCAGATACTAAGAGTACAGGACATGGAGTCAGAGGAGGAATCCTGAAGTCATTGTTCTGCCAGAAATACTCTTGAGTTATTTTTCTTACACAGAGCAATCTCACTTTTAATACTATAACGGTGCTTTTTTATCCCCTCAAAAGCCCTCTTCTTAACTGCCCACAAAATAGGCCTGAAGAAGCATTGGGGTTGTATTTTCCTAGGTGATTATCACATACCACAGATTTTCTCTGGCACTGAGGAACAAGGTAATGCTGTGCACTGCTGCCTCCAAAAGCACAAATGTCACCTTCTGACTGCTTTGGGATGTGAGAAAGGGCTCAGGGCCAGTGATTCTATGATTTGCAGTAGGCAGGTGCTGGAAGACACCCCATTGATGGCAATATTGTTTTTCCTGCTGTTGAATAGAATTTTAATGTCTTTGTTGGGAAGGTTGCTTTGTAGAGTAGACATGGCTGTGTGCTCAGGGAGTTGAACAGTGGTTTCTGTTCTCCCATCCCAGACTTTCATCCTTAGCTTGGAGGACACAGCAGGGCCCAAATCAGAATGGCTAGCTTCCCAAATGGAACTTCCCAGCTCCTGGCTCTCAGAACTGAAAACTCCTACATGTATAAATCATTAAAGCAGCTGTTCCCCACTCCTACGATAGAGGCCTCTGTGCAAGGAAGGTTTAGGCCGAATTCTAAGAGCTGGATGGATCATCTTGGGGGAGGGAAGTAGTGTAGTTGGGGCAGGAAGTCAAAATGTTTCCTGAAAAAAAGATGGATAACCAAAGTTCGGGACTTTGAGGCAGTAGCCTCACACCCGCACAGCACTGCTTTCATTTCATCCCAGATGGAGAAGGCGCAGCGGGGGTGCTTCCTTTGCTGTTGATCCTGAGCATTTTAATGAGCTCCCTTGAGCCTCAGAAGAAAATGGTCTGTGAGCAGTGCGCTAGCCAACGTCCCCAGGCAGGCTGCTGGCCTTTGAGTAGAGGGCCCCTGCGAGGAACCCATGGGAATGCACTGGGAGACTGGCAGGCTTTCTCTGAAGATGGAGTGTGGCCCAAGTGAAGGAACACTATACAGATTGGGGGGTCTGGAGATCCAGGGAGTTTTTTTGGTAGCACTTTTTATGTAGAGTGAACATAGCTTTTTCGGAGACAGTATTTCTCTCCCAGCAGAGAGAAAATACATTTTACCAGCATCTTCTGATTTGATTTTTACTCTCTAAATTGTTTTTTCGGGTGTGTGTTTGCTTTGTTTGGTAGCGGGGATCAAACTCACAACCTCGCACCTACCAGGTAGGCGCTTACACCACTGAGCTAAATCCCTGGCCCTATTTTTTGAGACAGGGTCTCACCATGCAGTTCAGGCTGGCCTTGGACTCACTTTGTAGCCTAGGCTGGTCTTGAACTCACAACAATCCTCCTGTCTCAGCCTCCTGAGTGCTGGGATTAAAGCCATGTGCCACCGTGCCCAGATACTGTCTAAATTGTTAATGCTTTAAAAAAATTTTAAATAAAAATAGTTTATCCTTCTATAAAGCCTTTCATCTGGGAAGTTATCCTTGCTTTACTGAATTCTGTTCTTAATTATTTAGGAGCCTAGAGAGTATTAATGTTCAAGTGTTGTCTCCAGAAGGTGCCTGTTTCTTTTAATTGATTTGAAATGACAGTTTTTCTTGGCGTTTGAGGCCTGGGCCAGTTTGCCTTGCAGTTCGAAGGCAGGATCCATGGTGCATTGGTGAAGTTTTTATTCTAGTAATTTTTATGGGTTATAATTACATGGATGTGAGAAGTGCTCGTTCTGTGGCACTATCCAGGGCTGATGGATAGATTCACGAGAACAGATATCAGATAGCCTCTAGCAAAATGTACATCCAGAACACACAGGAAGCCTTGGTAACCCTAGAGTAGAGATCACGTGGTACCAAAGTAAACTAACTGCCCTACACCACTTCCAAGTTCTTCCTGTGACTTACATTTAGGGATCTGTTTAATCTACAAATGTGTTTGAGTGGCTAGCGGATTCCATATGATATGATAGATTCTGGGGATAGAAAGATGAATCAGGGCAGTTTCTTGCCCATAAATAGCCTATAGTATAATGAAAAATACAAAGCAAATTAAGGATCCCAGGTCCTAGGAAGGTGGAATGCGAAGGGAACCAAAGTGGACGATGGTGAGACAGGATGAGTGAGAGATGAGCCGTGAGTGAGGGCTGGACAGCCAGGTGGGTCTTAGCGGAGCAAGAAATGGAATTTCTGGCAAAGGGTGCAGCATGAGCAAAGTGCAAGGAGTGGGGAACCCACCCCTAGGGAATTGCAGTTCAGCTCACCCCATGTGGCTGCGACATGGGGCTCCGAGGGCCCAGGGAGAGGCGGGCAGGGAGGGATTCACCTGGCTGACCGCTCTCTATTTTTGCTTGTTGACCATCTGTGTTTCTTGGTTCACAGTTGAGCAGAGGGGCACTTGGCAACCTTTCTGTCTGACTTCTTTCATAGGAATTTTGGGTCATGAACACCTCAATCCAGAGCACAATCATTCTTCTCATTGAGCAAATTGTGGTAGCACTTGGGGGTGAGTTTAAGCTCTACCTACCCCAACTGATCCCACACATGCTGCGTGTCTTCATGCATGACAACAGCCCGGGCCGCAGTGTCTCTATCAAGGTGAGCAACCAGGGATCTTCGGAAGAGATTTCCACCTTCCTCAGGGTCCCTGGGTTGTCAGCCGAGAAGGACAACCTGTTCTGAGTCTCAAGGTAGTGTCTGTTCCCCAAGGCCAGTTCCCAAGAAGACTAATACTGATGCTTGCAGTTTGTATTCTACACAATGTTTGCAGTCTTCTCTTGATTTCCTTATGTTTTGTCTTCTTTAGTGGATTATTTGTAGTACATTGTTTTATGTCAGGCCAGTTTTCTCTGTTATCCAGCAACTGGTGCTGATCAATTGAAATAAGCACAGAGAAATGAAATTAATATGTAAGCTTATGAGATGAGGGGAAAATGGATCACCAAAGGACTGACTCAAAGCTGTTCTATGAAGGCTTTTCGGAGTCCCCACAGAACACTGAATAATCCACACCTCTGCCCCATCCATGTCTTTGGCTGTGTGGTACCTGGCTGTTGTTATTCAATGCCACTCCCTCATTCTCTTTGCAGCTGTTGGCAGCAATCCAGCTGTTTGGTGCCAACTTGGACGACTACCTGCATTTGTTGTTGCCTCCAATCGTGAAACTGTTTGATGCCCCTGAAGTTCCACTCCCATCTCGAAAGTAAGCTCCTACCCTTGGGGATCAACAATCATTAAATAGCTTTTAGTGTTTTGTTGAATACATCATTTTTAGTTTTTTTGTTTGTTTACTTGCTTGTTTGTTTTGAGGCAGAGTCTAGCTATGTAGTTCAGGCAGACCTTGAACTCACAGTATGCCCCAGGCTGGCCTCAAACTGGCAGCAATCCTTCTGCCTCAGCCTCCTGAGTGCTGGGATTATAGGTTTATGCTACTATGCCTGGCTGAAGATGTCATTTTTTTAAAATTGTCAGGCCATCTTTGTGTTTCCTTAATTTTTTAAAACTGCTATTATTTAAGGGCAGAAATTTCTTAGATTTGTAGAAATCTTGCTTGTCCCCACCCCACCGGAGTATATGGCGGCCCCATGTTACCCACAGCACCTCAGATCTCCTTCCTGTTCCCTCAGCCACCTGCCTCTGCTCCGGACTGTTTGTGCGTAGCGGTTCCTGTAGGCTCTTGGTTGTTGCAGGGCAGCACTAGAAACCGTGGACCGCCTGACTGAGTCCCTGGATTTCACAGACTACGCCTCCCGGATCATTCACCCAATCGTTCGAACCCTGGACCAGAGCCCAGAACTGCGTTCCACAGCCATGGACACCCTGTCTTCACTTGTCTTTCAGTTGGGAAAGAAGGTAAAACGGGAGGCCCGAGCAAACAGTTGCTTTTCTGTCTCGTTTGGGAAGAGGACTTTGTAAGCATCTCACTTTGTTAGTCTGTAAACCACCAGCAGAGAATATGGAGCTCTCTGCTCTTCTATCATTGGTCTTCATTTATCCAGCAGGTATTTGTTAAGCCCGCTGTGGGCTGAAGGTCTTGGAAGGAGAGCACAGTAGGGCTGAGGATTTAGCTCAGTGGCACAGGCACCTGCCTGGGAAGCACAAGGTTGTGAGTTCAATCCCCGGTACCAAAAAAGAAAGAAAAAGAGCACAGTAAACCAAGTCCGTGTTCTTTTTTTTTTTTTTTTTTTTTTGCGGCACCGGGGATTGAACTCACAACCTCGCGCCTGCCAGGGCAGGCACTTAAGGCACTGAGCCAAACTCCCAGCCCTGGTTTTTTGAGGTAGGGTCGCACTATGTAGCTCAGGCCGGCCTTGCACTGGCGTCGTAGCCCAAGCCGGCCTCGAACTCACAATGCTCCGCCTACCTTAGCCTCCTGAGTGCTGGGATTAAAGGCGTGCGCCACCACGCCCGGCTCAAGTCCGTGTTCTTGCAGCACTTCTATTCCAATACAGCAGAGCAACCAAACCCCATTTGTCTCCTAAGGGTAATAGTGCAGGTGGGGAAAAATGCTGTTTACACAGGGTAGCTAGGGAGCATTCTCTGGGTAGTTGCTGTGTGAGCAGAGACCCACGTACACAGCCAGGCCCAGAGAAGACAGAAGGAGCGGAATGCCCAGGTGGACGCAGATGTGAGGGGTTCATTGCACAGTGTGACTTGCATGAGCAGGGAGGAGGGCTTGGAGCTAAGGTCATAAAGATTGGGCAAGGTGATGTGGAGGAGAGACTAACTCCTGTACAGTAGAGCATGGGTCTTAAGATGTGACCCCTGGACAAGCAAAATTGCCCTCCTTATGCCTGGTAACTTGCTTGGGGTACAGAATCCCAGACCTTGTCCAACACCTCCTGGATCAGAAATCTGGGCTGTGGAGCCCAGTGTGTCTGGTTTCATCAGCCCTCTGGGTAATGCAGCCACCCACTAATCCACTCAGGTGTGTCATAGCCCACTGTGGTGGGCCATCCTGAGTGCTTCGACTTTTACTCCGAATATGCAAGGTTGGAAGTCCTTGGAGGATGCTGAGCATAGGAAAGATACGCTTGACTCAGTATTTTCAAAAGATTCCTCTCAATCCTGTATGGAAAAATAAGCTGTAGTGGAAGCAGAGACCTGGGAGAGGCCATTGCAAAAAGCCAAATGGAACCAGGCATTTGGTTACCAGCAGTTGGGGGGCTGAGGCAGGAAGATAATTGCCAGTGAGTTCAAGGCCTGCCTGGGACACATAGTGAGACCTTGGTTCAAGAAACAAAATAAAATAAGCCAAATGGAAGACAATGTGGACTAAAACAGGATTCTAGCAAGGGTGGTGAACATGGGTTCTTCCGAACAAAGCTAGCCAACATCCCAGAAGAACTGGCTATGCTGTAGTTGCATGATACCTGTTTGTCTACTTTCCACCCTCCAAAGTAATGGTTTCTGATCTCTTCTGTCCTTCACAGTACCAAATTTTCATTCCAATGGTGAACAAAGTACTGGTGCGGCACCGAATCAACCATCAGCGCTATGATGTACTCATTTGCAGAATTGTCAAGGTTAGTGCACTTCCTGTCTGCTTTGAAGTCCTGCATTTCTCTACTCCTTGGTATTCTTATCCTCCTAGCTGAGTAGTGTGTCTGACTTTTACGCTCTGAACTAGGATTGGCAAACTTTCTTGCAAAATACAAGTTTTTTTCAGTGCTGTAGGCTGTGTAGTCTCTGTTGCACCTGCTAAGTTCTGCACTGCATTCTGAAAGAAGCCATGTGCAGCTTGTAAGCCCATGAGCCTGGCTGCAGTCCAGCAGAACTTTATAATGGGCATCGAAATTTCAGTCTCCCATAATCTTCACCTATTGCAAAGGATTGATCTTCTTTTGATATTATTTCAGCTGTTTGATAAGTAAAAACCATTCATAGCTCTTGGTGCACAAAAACAGGTGGCAGGCTGTTTGCCACCTTCGTTGCAAAACACTTCCCCACTTCTATGCTTACTCTCAGTTGTTTCTCTTTACTGCTTATTGAAATCTTGGCTCTTCTGGAGGGTCTGACCCGTGTGAGGTTTGTGCATGTTTTCTGAAGTCAGAGCATTAGTGGAAGTATTTTCTGTAAACCCCTGCTGCAGGGATACACCCTTGCTGACGAAGAGGAGGACCCCTTGATTTACCAGCACCGGATGCTGAGGAGTGGCCAAGGGGATGCCCTGGCCAGTGGACCAGTAGAAACGGGACCCATGAAGAAACTGCACGTCAGCACCATCAACCTCCAAAAGGCAGGTCCATGGCTTCCAGAGGACTTGGGGAGGAGAGCTTTGTTCTGTCTCATTCAGAACATGTAGCTTTACTACCTAATATTTAAGCAAATCAGCCCCAGCATTTTTTCAAAAATCTAGGTACCATAAAATGAACTTAGACCATTTTATCTTTTTTCCAGGAGTCCGACTTGTAATTTTTTTCAATAGAGAAAAAAGTAAAGAACAAAAGTGTCTTTTGATGTTTCCTTGGAATGTTTTGTTGGAAATAACATTCTCATTCTCCCCCCGACTCCCCTTTTTCTCTACTCTCTTTTTGGTACTGCAGATTGGACTCAGGGCCTCACACATGCTAGGCAAGTACTATAGCACTGAGCTACATCTCTAGCCTTACTTATTTATTTGTTATGGTTTTTGAGGATTGAACCCAGGACTTTCACACTGAGCTACTTCCCAGCCCTTTTTACTTCTTTATTTTGAGTCAGATTCTCTAAATTGCTGAGTTGCCCAAGCTGGGCTTGCACTTGTGATCCTCCTGCCTCAGCCTCCCAGATTACAGGTGTGTGCCACCGTGCTCAGCTTTAACATTATAATTGTTTACATCAATAGAACAAAATCAGTGAGCCTCCTACTAAGCACTACAGTGCTTCAACACTGTACATTTCAAACTTCTCAGTCTCCCCAGGCTTACCAGTTGCTGGGGACCTTATTAAAATGCTGACTCTGATGTAGGCTATCTGAGATCAGACCTGATACTATGCATTCCCAACAAACTTCCTGGTCATGAGCTGCTTCTGTGAGTAGTGAGGTTTTAGATCTTTGCCAGTACTGAACTGACTGACAAAAGCTACAGATATGGCCAACTTTTATGTGCCAGCAGCCAGCCACTTGAAAACAGTTTCAAAGCCGCTAGTTAAAGAGCAGAATAGTTATAGTTGCTTCACCAACTTTTAAATAAATGTCGTGGCTTATTTTCCACATTCATTGTCTCTGGAGACTATAAACTGTCCTCAGTTTGGATTTCAACATGGTTTTAGTCTTCATTTATTAGCCCCTGACTCAGAGCAGTTACAGTTCATGTATAGCTGCAGAGTGGGAAAGAACCAGGCAGTCCTGTGTCCCATCTGACTCGTTCTCTTCTTTTGGTCAAACCTGTAAAGATTGGAACATGGTCATGTGTACGTATGTGCATGTGCTCACACTCAGCTTTGGAACACTGAAGTGTTATCACTGAGTGTTGTGTCAGACTCTTTACCAGCAAGGACAGTGTCAGGTAACCCTCCCAAGCATGCTTGCCGGTTGCAGTTGGAACCAGTTACGGGGATGAGGCTTTCTTTTGGGGAATTTCCCAACTGCTAGTCTGAGGTTTTAGGGGAAGAACAGGTCTTCAGCTCCCTGGCATTCCCAAGCAGTTGTTTAAGCCATGATGCTAACACCTCACACTTTAGGGAGTGGAAGGGCAAAGAGGCCAGATGTACAATTCCACCCAGATGTTTGAACCTTCCTGGGTTCAGAATGTCCTTCCAAGCAGCTGTCCTCCCTGCTTTGGAGCTTTGTTCTCTCTGTATTAGGAAATTCCCCCAGTAATCTAGTTTGCTTCCAAAAAGTTTTTTTTTTTTTTTTTTTTTTTGCTTGCTTTTTGTTTTGAATTGGGGTCTTGTTACAGTGCCCCAGTACTGGCCTCAAACTCATGAGTTCAAGTGAAAAAGCTACTCTTGCCAAGTAGCTGAGACTACAGTTGTGTGCCAGCTTGTCTGGTGCTTTAAAAAGGTATGATTTCTACCCAAAACTTGGAAAATAAGTATAAACCTTACCAAAAAAGACAAAGACTCTCTAGTTGATCTTAACCTGAAAGAACAAATCAATTTTAAAAGCCCTAAGCAAAACCCTTCACAGTTGACTATTGGATTCATTTCACTAAAAAGTAAATTGTGCTTCCACATAATCGTGTATTTACCACTTTTAACTAGCTTTCCAAAAACAGTTTGCTGCCTCAATCACCATTCTGTTGTCTGTGCAGACAGAGGATTGACATGGCACAGAAGACATAAACACCATTTGTGTCTGGCCCTAGAATTCCTTCCAGTTTCAGCAGCTTTACTGTCTTGCGACTGCCTGGCTGCCATTTGCAATGCAGAAGCTGGCCTTCTGCACATGTGGACTTGCCTCAGGATGAGTCAGTCAGCAGTGGGTGGATGGCAAGTGGAAGCTGGCCCGTGTTTACACTGTTGGTGCAGAACCTGGAGAATTAAAGAGGAGGCAGGAAAGGTCTGCAGATGGATGTGGCCTGTTTACTGCTGTTCTGTGCAGTTGTTCATTAAACTGTTATTTTTGAGGATTTCTTTACTGCCATTTATCAAATAGTAACAATGGTAATGTAATGGTGGCAGTAGCAGCAGTTGATGTTTTCTGATTGCTTTCTGTGTGTCAGGCAGTGTTGTGATTACTTTATGTAATTAGTCTTTACCTTTTTTTGAGCTCAAGTCTTGGTAAATTGCCCAAACTGATCTTGAAATTGTGTGGCTACTGCCTCACTCTCCCAAGTAGCTGAGATTACAGGCTTGTGTTATCACATCTGACTAATCATTTACTGTTAATCTTGCTAATAGTTGATTGTGGTCTGCATTTTCTAAATGTGGACTTTGAGGAAGTGAGAGGTTAAGTAATTTGCCCAGTTTCTCACCAAACGGTACATGATGAAGTCAGGTTTTGACCTAGGTCATTTGACTCCAGAGCCAGCTTTCTTAGCCCTGTGCTGAATCACTCAGTCTGCATTACCCAGGCCCAACCTTACATCATTAGAAAGAAATTAGTATTTGTTTGTTGATGTCCAGCTTGTTGATGTATAGTGCAATGCAGTTGTGCATAGACCAGTTGTGTGGATAAACCAGAAATCTATGGACAGAAAAGGACTTGTTTCTATGTCACTGAGCAGAACAAGGTTTGAAAGTTAAGTGGTATCTAGTTTCATTTTTCCTTCAGGGATTCTCTATAAAGTCAGCAGTAATTTTTTGGTTGTATCTTGTAATCTTACCTTCAGTGCTGACATTTGTACAGCATCATTCACTGGTACCTAGCAATGGCAGCAGCTCTGCAGTCTACCCCAGGGAGATGATGGTTAAGTCACCATGGGTCAGGTGGTGTAGCTCGTGGTGGTCTTTCCACTCCCTTGATGATTTCGCTAATTCAAAGTTTGAGAATTTTTGCTCCTACTTAGATCATTTCCCCAGTTTAGGGAAGAATGACATGGCTGTTCTGCTGAAAGAGTCTTTGCAGAATATATTTTGAAAGTTAGGGATTTAGTAGTTCAGCTAGGCCAGCTCAGTCAGATGTCACTGTGATACTCTCTGTCAGTTTCTACTCACCTGTTCTGGGTGGGCCCTCTGGATACCTTGTCCTCAGATGAGAAAGCCTAAGACCCAGATGCAGCATATCTGTAATTTGCCCAGCCTATTGCAGCTGCCAATTGTGAGGGCCAGGATCTCAACCAGATATTTCTAACCTCAGAAAAACAGGTATTTATAACTCCTGTTCAAAGCACTGTTACAAATTCATTGTTTAGTTACTAACTCTCTAAGTCCTAAAATACCCCATGAAGTGGAAGCTATCATCCTCACTCTACAGGTGAAGAAACTAGGTGTAGAGGAGGTATGTAATTCAGTGAGGCTCAGAAGCCAGTAAATTATATAGCAAGGATTTGAATTCAAGCCACTGAGCTCCAAACCTGTTGACTACTACACCAGGCCAGGCCAGCCTTTTTGAGAGCCTACTCCTTCCAGCCACTGCCTAACTTGCCCCAGTAGTACTCAACATTTTTTTTTTTTTCTTCAACAGAGTCTCACTGAATCACTGAATTCCCTATCATGGGTTCAAACATTTAGTCCTCTGACTCAGTCTCCCAGAATGCTCAGATTACAGGCCTGTACCACCAGGCTGGGCAGGGTAGTGCTCTTGAGTTTGGAAGAAAGTTAGGATAAACTAGAGAGTAAAAATTAAATCTGTCCACTCATTTCTTATTCCACCACAGCTCCGTGGTTTTGAGTTCATTGCTCACCAGGTGAGCATGGCCCCGACATTTTCCCTCTTCCTGGGTGTGGTGGTGACTGGCCTGATTATAGAGAATCCAGCTCCCTTTACACATTGCTGGAAGCCACCAGGCTTTATCAAATACACTCTATGTCTTTTTTTTTTTTTTTTTTTTGCGGTACTGGGGATTGAACTCACAACCTCGCGCCTGCCAGGGCAGCGCTTAAGCCGCTGAGTCAAACTCCCAGCCCTGGTTTTTTGAGGCAGGGTCGCACTGTGTAGCTCAGGCCGGCCTTGTGCTCGCGTTGTAGCCCAGGCTGGCCTCGAACTCACAACACTCCTCCTACCTCAGCCTCCCAAGTGCTGGGATTAAAGGCGTGCACCACCACGCCCGGCTTACACTCTATTTCTGTAGAGCTCTGCTCTGCTGATGGTCAGAGTCCAGCACAAGCCACTTGTAATACAGGCTTTTTCTATAGTGTGGTGTGTTCTAGAGATTTTATGCCTTTTAATTAAACTGCATTCTTGTTTTATATGTGTGCTCTGGAGGAATTTGATCATAAGAGGTATAATTTTACAAATCAAAGTAGAATAGCATTAAAGAGATGACAGCCCTTTAACAGCAGTCCTTGAAGCTAATGGTTTTCCATTGTTACCTATGGGGTCACAGGCCTGGGGAGCTGCCAGAAGGGTCTCCAAAGATGACTGGCTGGAATGGCTGAGACGGCTGAGTCTGGAGCTGCTCAAGGACTCCTCATCTCCCTCCCTGCGCTCGTGCTGGGCCCTTGCACAGGCCTACAACCCAATGGCCAGGTACGAAGACATGCGCCCTCTGCCCGCCTCTCTCTGGCATAAGCACAGAGAGGATAATATGTCGTTTTTTAGAGATAATAGTAAAAGGGCTAGTATGTTTAATTTTTCTAACTTGTGAGATAAAAACAGAAAAGAAAGGAAAAGGAAAATTAAATAAACTTCTAAGAAAAGCATCCATCTTAACCTAGTAGACCATATGTCAATTCCTTTAGTAGATTTAGCGCCACACTTTTCAATACAAAGTTATTCACAACCCTGATATATAATAGGTGAACGTAATTTACTTCCAGTCCTGATGATACCTAATTCTGTATTGCTACTTTACAAATACCACAGAATAGTGTAAAACATCAGTCACTGGGGGTATAGGCCAGTGGTAGAGCACCTACCTGACAGGTTCAAGGCCCTGGGTTCCATCTCTATCACTGCAAAAATAAAAAAGGTTTCACAGAAATACGCTGGGGACAGTGTCAGTTGGGAATTTGAAGCAGGAGGATCATACAAGTTTGAAACCACCAGTGCAACTTAGTGAGACTCCATCTCAACAAAAATAAACAGAAACTATCATTGGTTTTGCTCGTGAATCAGCAGTTGGGAGAGCTTGCAGGGACAGCTTGCCTGTGCTCTGCACCAGGTCAGCAAGGGCAGCTTACCTTGGCTCAACAGCCCACTTCCGAGATGGGTTGCTTGCCTATCTGGGGAGTTGGGGCTGCTGACTGGAAACCCTAAGGTTCTGGCAAAGGCCTTAGGTCCTCTCCACATGAATGAGTTATTCCATGGGCCCTTGGGCTCTCCCACAGCAGGTGTCTGGGTTGGAAAGTGATCTAGCCTCAGAAGTCACATAGTGTTACTTCTGCCTAACTCAGTTGTTCAAAGCAGTCACAAAGGCCCACTCACAAAGGCTCAAGTGAAGGAGACATAAATGCCACATCTTGCTAGGGTAGCAGCAAGACTGTAGAAGGTAGAAGAAACAAGATACTGCTCTGAACATCTTTGGAAAACAGAATTTGTTGGGAAAATTTGTTTTTGGTGTTGGGGTTTGAACCCAGGGCCTCAGGCACGCTAAGCATGTGCTGTTAATACTGAACTACATCCCCAGCCCCCAGATAGGTTTTGGTTTTTGGTTTGTTTGGGGTTTTTTTTGGAGTGGGGTTGCCTTTTTTTTGTTTCTGTTTTTTTGAAACTGAGTCTTACTTTGTAGTGTAGGCTGGCCTTGACCTCAGGTGCTTCAGCTTCTGAGCGCTACAATTACAGTCATGCACAATCACACCTGGTTACCAGATGGGTTTTTAACACTTGACCTGGCTGTGCAAATGGATGGTCTTCTATGAAACTGAGTATGTGCGGCAGCAAGTCCTGTCAAATTCCAGTCACACAGGCACGCTCTGAAGGAAATCCTACCATATCATAACACCTGGAAGTTCACAGGCTAGACTGGCCTCTGCCCAAGCTGTGATAGTAAGGAAGATATCATTTTAAATTTCACCCGCTTTGGTACTGGGAATTGAATCTAGGGCCTTCACACTGATCTACATGCCTAGCCTTTTTTTATTTTGAGACAGGGTCTTACTAAGTTGCCTAGGCTAGGCTTAAACTTGGAATCCTCCTGCTTCAGTCTCTCAGAGTGCTGGGATTATAGGTATGTGCTCCCATGCCTGCTTTAAACAGTAAATCTTAAATAGCCATTGAAGATTAAGTATATAAAAATTCCTTTTTTTTTTTCCATGATGCTGAGGATCAAACCCATAAGTGCTGCCTGCTGCTTAAATAACATCCCAGCCCTTGGTTTACAGAAATTCCTAATGCATATCACTTACAGTATAATGTAAATAAATAGAATGAAATATAAAATGGCATCAATTTATGACTTCAAGCATTAATGTATGTGATTGGGCAATGATTATGAAGTAATACAGCTATGGTGATTGCCAAGTAGGGTGGTTTAAGGAGTGATTATTTTCTACTTTATTCTTTTCCCTATTTTTCAAATTTTTCTGCCATAGACATTTATTGTTTATAGTGAGACATAAAATGGTGATTTAATTAGCAAGCAACCCTTCTCTTTAGCAAGAAGCAAAAAGGAAGGCATCTCACTCACTTTCATTAGCAGAGCTGATTTGCTGTGTATATTTAGCAGTAGTGATAGTCCAGGAGACTATGGCTTTGATACCATGATTTAGTTCCTATGTAGCCTAGAGTGGCCTTGAACTCTTTGGAGCCCATGCAAACCTCACTCTTGGAATCCTACTGCCTCAGCCTCCCAAGTGTTGGGATTACAGGCATGTGCCACCACACCTGGCCTCGAGTATTCTTTAGCACTTTAAAAATCACTTCAAGGGTGTCCCTGTTTTCCTAGTGTGCAATTGTATGTGGTCAGCCGATGCACTGTACAGTAGTACCTCAGTGCACAAACTTCTTTCTAGGATTCTGGTCACAAACTGTGTTGAATGAGAACTGAATCAAATTTTCCCATAAAGTTCAACATTGAACCTCATCATTGAATTTGATTTGGTTCTTGTCCAGCTCAGTTTGTGAACAGAATCATGGAAAGAATTAAGTTTGTGAACTGAGGTACCACTTTTATCTCTCTTCTAAGTCACTTCCTAGCACAGTGTCATCCAGAAGAGACTACTGTAAATGTGCATTTGTGCGTTTATTTTCTTGGTCCCAAACATTTTCGTTTGAAAGCCCATGTGGCTTCTGATCTAGATCTGGAAAACTTATTTCTTAATTTACACGGGACTTCTTTTGGTCTTCATGTTATTCTTTGAATTTCAAATTTTATGTTTTCCATTGGATTCTAAACTTACACACCTTGGTCTAATGTAGGCTTTTTGTGGTGCTGGGGTTCAAACTCAGGGCCTTGTACGTGCTCGGTAAGTGCTATACCACTGATCTAAAATCTCCACCTTCTAATGTAACTTTTTCATATATAACAAAAGTAGATGTGGAGGCATCAAATATTAAACCCATCTAGCTGGGCGTGGTGGTGCACGCCTTTAATCCCAGCACTCGGGAGGTTGAAGTAGGAGGAGCGTTGTGAGTTCGAGGCCGGCTTGGGCTGCAACATGAGCGCAAGCCTGGCCTGAGCTGCATAGTGTGACCCTGTCTCAAACAACTAGGGCTGGGAGTTTGGCTTAGTGGCTTAAGTGTCTGCCTGGCAGGCGTGAGGTTGTGAGTTTGATCCCTGGTGCCACCAAAAAAAAAAAAAAAACAAAAAACAGACCCATCTACTATAGATGTATCCTGTTGTTTCCAACACCATTCCCCCACAATCACCAGAAAGGCAGGTGATAAGATTAAAGTGAGATGTCAAGGATGGCAAATATGTTCGTCCATGTGATGCTGCAGGGGTTTCAAGTAGTTGTGTGATCTTAGAAATGGCTTCTCTACTTCTAGGTCTTTGTTAAGACTCCAGTTATTAACAGGCGTGGTGGCGCACACCTTTAATCCCAGCACTCAGGAGGCTGAGGTAGGAGGAGCGCTGTGAGTTCAAGGCCGGCTTGGGCTACAACGCAGGCGCAAGGCCGGCCTGAGCTACATAGTGCGACCCTGCCTCAAAAAAACTAGGGCTGGGAGTTTGGCTCAGTGGCTTAAGCGCCTGTCTGGCAGGTATGAGGCTATGAGTTTGATTTCTGGTGCCAAAAAGACTCTAGTTATTTGAGATGGACTCAGAAGCTTTTAGTGCATGTAGATTTGGGGACTCAAAATACAGTGGTACCTCAGTTTACGAACCTAATCCGTTTCGTGATTTTGGGGAAGTTGGCTGCGTTTGTGTTTGTGTGAGAGAAAGAGCCATGGTTGTGTTTGTCACCTGATGCAGAGCTTGCAAACAGAAGCAAAATTTTGCTGAATACTTTTGTTTGCAAACCAAATTGTTTCTAAACAGAAGTGTTCATGAACTGAGGCATTACTGTTTAACTCAATGGTAGAATGCTTGCCTACCATACTCAGAGCCTTGGGTTCAATCTCTGGTATCACAAAAAAAAAAAAAAAAAAAAAAGAGAGAGATGAAAGAAGGAAGGGATTGAGGGAGGGAGGGGAAAAACTGGATTCAGATTGTATTTGATAATGCTTCTAATTTCTTAAATGGTATTGTCATTTTTTAATCATCATTCAACTAATGGTTCCAATTATATTTAGATGGCAGGTGCTGTCTTTGCCATTTCTTAGGAATTTGGGCACTACCCTTTAAAAAAACAATCATTTGAACGTTATCTTCTGAATGTGTTAATGCCAACTGTGTTACAAGTCCCCTTTCTGTTTGTCCCCTCCATTTTAAAGAACTGATACAGAAACTGCCAAGAAATACACTGTGGAGATGAGTTACTTTGTTCTACTATTCTCCCATCCCACCCTCCCTCTGGACCTGTTCTGTATAGTATGGTAGTCATTAGCCATGTGCGGTTATTTTAATTTTATTAAAACTAAATATAATATAAACTTCAATTCCTTTACACTCACCACAGTTCAGGTGCTTAATAACCAATGGCTGCCATGTTTTTCAGGTAAGATTTAGATGGTTTCTAGCAAGTCCCATGGGACAGCCCTATTCTGTATAACCAAAGGCAACTAAGTAGCAGCAGAGGGTAGTTATGACTTTGTGGCACCAGGAGTAGGGAGGGGAGAGGATTCCACCATTTTTCTCTACTTCCTGTGCCTACAGGGATCTCTTCAATGCCGCATTTGTGTCCTGTTGGTCGGAATTGAACGAAGATCAGCAGGATGAGCTCATCAGAAGCATCGAGTTGGCCCTCACCTCTCAAGATATTGCTGAAGTCACTCAAACCCTCTTAAACTTGGCTGAATTCATGGAACATAGTGACAAGGTGTGACTCTTCCCCTTGGTCCAGGGGGAGACTGACAAGGAGCCAGCTGGTGGGAGGGGGAAAGCACCCACACAGCCCATTCTTGCTTGTGCCCCATCTGCCGTTTTCCTATGCCGTGGTCTTCTGCTCTCCCCTAGGGGCCCTTGCCGTTGAGAGATGACAATGGCATTGTCCTGCTGGGTGAGAGAGCTGCCAAGTGCCGTGCATATGCCAAAGCACTGCACTACAAAGAACTGGAGTTCCAGAAAGGCCCTACCCCTGCCATCCTGGAGTCCCTCATCAGGTAGGTCTGAACCCTTTTAACCTTCTGCTTCATCCAGAATGACCAGTCTTCTCCCACTGCCCAGCGCCACTGCACAGGCTTCACTTAGAGACCTCTGCTGTACAAAACCTGCCACCAGCCCTGGCCAGCACTTGGAAATGACATGCAGTTGCAGATGGCTCTCTTCAGTAGTCTGTCTGTAATTGTTATTTCTGTTGACCACTTAGACTTGGACTCCCTGTTTCCCAACCTGTGCCTTCTTGTCCCAGTGATACTAGCCCAGGAGCAGAGCAAGCCTAGCAGTGCAGGAACCTAGGAAAGAGAACTCTGTCGTCTGAGTTAGATGGTGCTCTCTGGGCTGGATTAGGTTGTCCTGGCAACTAAACCTGTGAGTGCCTTGGTCTTCCTTTGGAGTGCTGTGAATATAAAAGGGAGAGCAGAGGCTGAAATCTGGTGGTCTTTTCCCTGGATTTGGTTGTGTTCTGTCCTTTCATAAGATGGCTTTGAGTGCCGTGACCCACACGCGACTCCTGAGGTTCTTGGGGTGAAGGACCACGAAAGGATGAGAAAAATAAAGAAAGAGACAAAGCTGGGGTCAGGTGGAGCCCTTATCCTCCTGATGGGAGGAAAGGTACTGCTCAACCAATGCTGGGTGTTTATTTATATACTGGGAAAGATGGCATCAATTTCAGCCCCTCTGCCTAGCAACCCAGGCCTGGATTGTTTAGGAGCCTCCTGTTTTTTCTGGGCTCTAGCAACTTTTTCATGTGGTTGACCTAGGCGCTCTTTGTTACTTTGGTAAGGTCATGACTGGGTCATTTTCCAGCTTCAACGGCTCCCAACATGTGAGTCTTCTGGGTATGGAATAAAGAGGTTGTTTAATAAATTTTCTGCTGTTGTGAGATTCCAAGCAGCCCAGAACATTAGCTTTAGCTCATAGAAAACTGTTCTTGTTCCCTAATGATTATCAGAGAATATTAACTCTGGATCTCATTATGTTCATGGAAATGCTGACACAATCGATCAATTCATTGCAGATCCCATGGGAAGAACCAGCTACTAATAAGTTCCTCAGTTGGCTCATAGGACCTGCTGAGCATGGTACTTCCTTTATTTGAGTAGATAATCAAATAGCCATATTCTCTGCTGGTTCTGCCTTTGAGCAGATGCTGAAAAGTGTTTTTATTTTTTACTTTTTAAAAAATTTTTTTTAATTTTATTTATTTATTTATTTATTTATTTTGCAGCACTGGGGATCAAACTCACAACCTCGCACCTGCCAGACAGGCACATAAGCCACTGAGCCAAACTCCCGGCCCTAGTTTTTTGAGGCAGGGTCGCACTATGTAGCTCAGGCCAGCCTTGCGTTTGCGTTGTAGCCCAAGCCGGCCTCGAGCTCACAATGCTCCTCCTACCTCAGCCTCCCGAGTGCTGGAATTAAAGGCATGCGCCACCATGCCCAGCTTCAATTTTTTTTTAAAGATAGTAAAATCCAACAAAACAGAACAAAGTCAGTAAAAACAAAACAGAACTGGTACAGAACTTCAAAGCAAGATACTAGGAAAACAATAGCTACTATAGTATATCTTGTTATCTTCACCATTCCATCAGGTATAGTAAAATCAAACCAAAAACAAAACAGAATAAAACCAATCAAAACAGAATGTGAAATAAAGCAAAAAATAAATCAATCAGAATAAAGCCAAACAATGAGAACAATATTGGGCCTCAAAGACAAGACAGAAGGAAATCCCCCATATTTGCTACATTGCATGATGTCATCCTCTCAAGAGATGCTCAGACTGCCGACCCCAGGCCTGCAAAATCAACCAAACAATACAAACCTTTAGCTGCTTTATGTACCTTAGTTGCTGTCAACCTAGCTGGTCCTCCAAACCAGCAGGTTGCTTACGGGTGTGCATGTGTGTGTGTGTGTGTGTGTGTGTGTGTGTGTTGATTCTCAGCCCATGTGCCAATTGGCACACGGGAGGCACAGATCTTTCTCTTCTTGGAGTCCACACCACTTGCGCCACTTACCAGGAAGGCTGATTAGTTGTCTTCTGGTGAAAAGTGTTCCTTTTAACAAGTGACCCAAAAGGTAGCAATGGAATCATGTTTGTGCCCAAACACATTGGTGTTGAAGAATGCTGATTCTAAACTGCCATACAGGGGCACCACCCCCTGAGGTGTGCCTCAGTGTCAGGTTAGACACGGCAAGGGCAGAGGAGACCCGTGTTCCTTCCTCCTGTGTCTGGCTTAGGCAGCACAAGCTCATGTGATAACTAATAGAAAATGTGCTAACTTGAAACACTAACATCACAGACAGATAACTAGTTTTGTACGTTAGTATCCTTGCCAACCGTTTTCTGTTCAAGACCTACCATCTGAAGCCTCCCCCAGCCCACTCTTGGTTTTCTCCATATTTGAAACAGTCATAGAAGCATTAAAGTTAATGCAGATTTGTTAGTAGATAGAGGTACAGGCATAGAAAAGTCCACAAAAGCATCATTTAGTCTTAAGCTAATATAATTGCTAGTAAGTCCTCAAAATTCCCTGCAAGCCCAGGCGTGGTGGCACACACCTGTAATCCCAGCCTTGGGAGGCTGAGACTGGAGGATGGCTGTGAGTTTGAGGCCACCCTGGGCTACATAGTGAGTTCAAGGCCAGCCTGAAGTACATAGCAAAACTCTGTCTCAGAAAACAAAACAAAACTCCCTGCAAATTAATTGTGACATTAAAAACTAAACAGAACATCGTGCTGAGGGAAAGTCCTTGCTCTAAGCCCCTGAGGCCCATTCAGCTGGTTCATCTCAGTGCTTGGTCCAGCCCCAGAAGGGGCACAGCCTGGCAACCCCTCCCAGATTTCACACCCCAAGGTTATACAGCTGAGAGCCACTGCTTTGGTCTGGTGTTGGGGATGTGGCTTTTCAGTCATGGATTGAATTGTTCTCCTCACAGAAGCTTCTGCAATAGCTAAGGTCCTGCCCCTCCGCAGTAAGTGACAGACAGGGTACCTGCTGTGATTATCAAGCCCTACCTTCCTGCTGCATTATTTTATTTTTCCTGTTCTTTTGTTCCCTTTACCACTTATTCTTTTAGAGCTTATTATACTTAAAGCAACTGCCTTAATTTCTTTTTGAAACAGTTGAGTCCTCCCTACAGAAAAACATCTTTGTGTGGCCATTTCTTGTTTTTTGTTTCTGTTTTTAAAAACTGCTCTGTTGACAGTATTGTTCCCTTGCTGCTGGTTCAGTCTGCCTGTCTTCCTGCCTGTTGCCTTGTTTACCTGTCTGCTCCGGGACAAATGAAATCCCACATTACTCCCAAGCAGGCCAAACACTGAGACAGTATAAACAGTGCCATTGTCCTCAGAGCTCACAGGCATCATAAGCATAATTGTATCCTAAGGGGACAGTGGATTGAGGGGACTGGATTATTAGGAAATATACACACCTGCAAAACTGTGCAGCTTTTACCTGCTCAGCCAGAGGTCCGCTGGACTCTCCTTCCACCCCAAGTAGAATACAGGGTCTGATTAGAGGTGGATGTTTTCATTGCCCAATCCCTGATTTATAGTCCTGTTTTAAAAAATACATCTGACTCAGACTGCAAAACTAAAAATAAAGCCGGGCGTGGTGGCACATGCCTTTAATTCAGCACTCAGGAAGCTGAGGTAGGAGGAACGTTGTGAGTTCGAGGCTGGCTTGGGCTACAGCGGGAGCGCAAGGCCAGCCTGAGCTACATAGTGTGGCCCTGCCTTAAAAATCTAGGGCTGAGAGTTTGGTTCAGTGGCTTAAGCGCCTGTCTGGCAGGCATGAGGTGGTGAGTTCAATCCCCGGTGCCACAAAAAAAAAAAAAAAAAAAAAGATTAAAAATAAAAACAGAATCTGGTGTTCCCACAGGTAGCAGTACCTGCTTGTTTGTATGCCTCCTTCTCACAAGGAGGATTTTTTCTTTTCTTTGTTTTTGGCTATCAGGGATCAAACTCACAACCTTGTGCCTGTCAGGCAGGTGCTTACGCCATTGAGCTGAATCTCTGGCCTCACAAGGAAGATCTTAAAGGCCCTGGTCAGAATGGAGTTCTTTGCCTCCAGGGGTGATACCAAGCTCTGCTGTTGATTCCTGGTGATATTGTCCTCTCTCAGCTCAGAGTCTGTGACCAGATCCTTAGTAGCCATCATCAGCCTCGCCAGAATAGGTGCTTGGGAAATAAGGTGCCACAGGGATCCACACCACTGCAGGGAAAACAGTTTGGATGTTCTGTGTGTGTTTTCCGACAACTGTTCTCCCTTCTCCTTCTGTCTTTCTTTCTAAGTTTCTCCCAAAATACTGTTTATGTAAGCTGTTGTCTCTAATTTCAACTGGGTGGGAGGCTGAGGCAGGAGGATCATGGGTTTAAGGCCAGCCTGGGCAGTTTAACAAGATCCCGTCTCAAAATGAAAAATAAAAAGGGCTGAGTGACAGGCATGATGGCACACACCTGTAATCCTAGCACTTGGAGGCTGAGGCAGGAGGATTGCCATGAGTTTGAGACCAACCTACATTACATAGTGAGACCCTGTCTCAAAACAAAACAAAGCAAAACAAAAAGGACTTGGGGCATAGCTCAGTGTAGACCACTGGCCTAGCATGCAAGAGGCCCTGGATTCAATCTCCAGCTCCACAAAAAGGTGAGGGGATGAAGGAGACCACAAAGGCTGGATGGAATTAAAAGCCTCTTAGGAAGATGAGAAAGAGTAACTATTTCTGCCATGGGCCTGTTGCTCCCCCTATTTAAGCCCCCGTTCTTTGTGTCCATTTCTCCTAGCAATGTGGAGTGAGCGCCCAGATCCCCCTGCCTGCCTGAGGAAGCCTCTGCGTGAATGTCTTTCTGTGGGAAGCCCTACTCCAGTGTAGTTCTTCTTAGTCACTTTATGTCTTTGAAGCCTTCGAGGTCCTTGTTTTTAAGCTGAAGTAGGTTCCCAACAATCGAAGGACTGTAGGCACAGTAGAAAATGCTGGGTAAGAGAAATGGCTTACCTTACGCTGACAGGGGGTGTGTGTGTGTGTGGTGTGTGTGTCAACTTCCAAAGGTTAAAATTACTTGACAACTCTTGTGTTGAAGATAATCTTCTCTTTGTTTTTAAGTAGAAGGTAGGAAACCCTTTGCAAAGCATTTTAAAACTATGTGGTGACAGTGGCCTGCATGGGGGTAGTGAGTGCCCCAGGATCTGGTCCTTGCCTAGGGATGCTGCCCTTTTGTCACTCTTCTTTTCTTTTTTTGGCTTTCTGCTCCTCCTTGGTGTCCCTGAAGCCTGAAACAAGCTCAGAGTCTCCATCTTGCTACAGGTTCTGGTTTTGTTTGTTTATTTTTTAGCTTTTTACCACACTCTAAGTGGTAATGAGAAGAATAGAAAGAAAATACTCAAGTTTTAAGTATGACAATACAAGTAAGGACCTTTAACATTTAAACTATACACTATTTTATTTTTACAAAGCAAGATGCTTATATATAGCATGAATTGTTAACCATAGCACTGCCTGTCTTCATTTTCCAACCGTTTCTTATGAACAAGGTAGAAAAGGAAGCTCTCAGGCTCCTTTCTTACAAAGTGAGTGAGAGCAGATGTATCCCTGTTGATGGGTTTGGGCATGTGACCATGAGGGGCTGCGCCCACCACCCGCATCCCCTCGGTGGTCCCTGCTGTGCATCTCCGTGCTGTTTTCTGACCATGTGGCCCCATGATGCTCCATGGGTCCAGTCGCATGGCCCAGAGCCCTGGAGTCTCCTCAGCAGACTCCAACAGCTCATTTCCAGCCCAACAGTTTTTGTGTTTTTAAAAAATGTGTAGGCTAAAGACAATCTCATTTGATGTAAAAGCAAAATTTCCTCTCCACTTCCACCCACTTCTGCTCCTTTCTGTAACACTCAAGACCTCACCTTTGAGAGTCAAAATAATACAGCCCTTTTTAGCAAAGGGATTTGCTCTTTGCCTTCACATAACTTAGAGAAAATGAATAAACGATTGCTTTGTTGGGGCGAGGGGCAGTGTGATCCCACTCACCTCAGCCCCTGAGTAGTATGTGGCAGGAACCGCTGGGCTAAGTACTTCATCCCATTTATGGGACATTCTTGATGCATACGGTTTTATTGTGCACGTGTGCTGGCTTTGGCAGCCCACATATTAAAATCTTTTATGCTTCTCAGAGAGCTCCTGTCTCCTTGGAGCTTGCAGGTCGCTGCCACCCTTCCCTTGCTACGGCCTCTCCCTGCCCCACAATGCGCGTCTCCTTGCTGCAGCCCTGCTCTGCAGCAGCTTCCTTTCAGGGCCTGAAGCTCTCCGGGCGGATTTTCATCTCCACCCGTTTGAGGGAGTAGCTGGCACCATGCCAGCCGTACCAAGTGATGCCATCCAGGTGCTGCTTGTGGTCACCCTGACGGTAGTACACCCCATTGAGGTTGGAGTCTGTGCAGCAGTTGTACCAGTATCCACCTGGCATAAGAAACAGAACAGGGCTGGTAAGCTGAAGGTACCCACCCCTCCAAATAGACCATGGCTGCTTAGCTGCAGCAAAGCAGTTAGAGCCCGCAGCAGGAAGGACACCAGCTGCATGGCCCTGACTGATATCATGGGCTTGTTACACCTCTCCTTGCCCGCCCGTCAGGATCTCACCTTTGCGGAGCTGTGCACACTTGTCCAGGCAGTTATCGTTGTCCTTGTCCTTGGTGCTGAAGACCGTGTTGTTGTGATAGAGGAGGGCATTGTTCCCCACGTCGCCACTGTAGTTACCCAGGAAGAGGCGGTAGCTGTTCACTTCATTGGCCACAGCAAAGTGGCTGTACTCAGCATAGCGCATCTCTCCCTCCCAGTCCTGGCAGAGAAGCAGAGCTTTAGAGAAGCTACAGGGGGCTTCATATCGCATGTCCCATGCCTTTCCTCTCTCCAGCCCCTCAGCCAAACATCTGTTTATAGGTGGGAAATAATAGGATGTTATTACTTGTTGCCCTGTAGTTTAATTTACCATATTAGCTGGAAATCAGCACACAAGGGTCCTCGTCAGACTTCTCCATGCATTAGCCATGTAGCCTTGATTCATCTTTCTGTGTTCCCCACTTCCCTGTCTGAAGGTATAGATATGGATTTTTGCTGAATCCCCCTCAGAAATCCCCCTCAGAAGTAGCATAAGCACAACATGAGGATGTTCATGCCTTCTAGAGGGCACTAACAAGTGTCACTAAAATCTGTCTGTAAAAGCCCTCATGCCCTGGACCTGAGCAGAGACAGTGGTGTTGGTTTGGCTCAGCCGACTGTTGGTTGCTCTGGCCTGGCCTGGGTCTGCCTTGTCCTGCACCACCCCTTGCAGAACTCCTTCACTAAGAAATAGGAAAAAAAATCCAAAAATTTCTTTCTCATCTGTGCTGCAACCTAAGATTCACTACGAGCCCCATAGTGAATATATAGGCAGATCTATAATGCAGATCCATAATGTATAGACTGGGGATGGCATCCACAGAGTCCCATGCTGTCACACGTGGCAGACCTGAGCTGATTCCAAGGCCCCAGGCCTCCAGCTCACCTCCAGTTCCACACGGAGCCTGGTTGGCTGTCTGGTGAGCCGGTGGATGTGTTCGTTACCCAGCCAGAAGTCCCCACGGATGCTGCCAAAGCCCTGCTTGTACTGCTTCCAGTCCTGGTAGAAGGAGACAAGGCCACTCCTCCGTCTCTGGATGATGGTCCAGCCTCCGCCCGAAGTCTCCATGTCACAGAACACCTGGAGCAGGAAGAGTGCTCTGGTCAGGGCTTGAGGACAGGTTTCTTCTGTCCCCACGGAGCAGCAGTGTGTACTCCTGTAGTCACCCTGGGTCACTACAGCAGCAGTGCTGCCGCCAGTGTTGGAGAGCTGAGGCCTGTTGGTTTGCTGGCCACATTTGGAGATGGGGGAAAATATGTGTAATAGAGCTTGAAGGGGGCAATCCAGGTATTTCCAACATGCCCCCTTCACATTTTCCCCGCACCTACCGCAGAGAATAGCTGCTCCAGGACATTGCTAAAGATTTAAACTAGTGATGTGGTGGTTGTAAGAATTATCTAATCTATGTTCGAAGGTTTGATGTTTGATAATGATTTGAAGGGACCAAACAGATGCCCAGCTTTGGGGAGTAGGGACCCGTAAACTGAGTGTTTGTGCAGCTCCTTGGAGTTTCCCTTTCTGTAGACCAGGACCAGCCCTGGGGTCCTCACATCTTGAGGGATGGAGTGCTGGCAGCAGAACACCGGCAGTAAGCGGGCTGCAGTGAGCTCACCTCCAACTCAGGGCTACCCAGGAATTCGTCTGGAGGAAGCTTGTACACCCCAGAGATGCGGTAGTTCTTCTGGTAGAGGGAAGAGCAGTCATAGATGGCATCTGCAAACAGAGCGTGCACGGGGTGAGCAGAGACTCCACATTGGAACTGGATGGCTGAAGACTGAGACTTCCTTTCTACCCCGGGACACCCATGGGTGTTAACCCCCAGACAATCTCTGGATTTGGAGAAATGGGCCTAGGGAGATCAAATGGGAGCATGTTTAGGCTTCTTTGGTGGGGGGCCAGAGAGTAGGGGAGCCCTTCCCCTGGACAGTGGGACAAACAGGTGGTTGAGAAAATAAGTTAGTCTGCTGTAGTTTTAAGCTGTGACTTGTAGAAGTGATTAGTGTGTGAAGGCCACATTACACATGCCCTTGTGAGTAGCTTTGGACTTCTTGGACAGGCGCTTCTATTATAGGACATGTCCTGAGAATCTCTGGGGCCTGGTTTGTTGTTTCTTGGTTTCTGTTGTCTCTCAGAAATAATGGCTACCACCAACTGGCACCCTTATTAAAGGAGATAGATACTGCAATCTTACCTTCTCTCTGTCCTAGTCTAACGATGCTAGCTCCTCAAACCAAAAATGGGAAGAACCCTTTGAGGTCTTCCCCTGAGATAAGGAAATGAGATTTTCCAGTTTTCCCTCTGGGATTGATTTAAATGCTTCCTTGGCGGCTGCTGGGGCTACTGCTTTATGGTGGGTTTTCTTCCTGCACTAAACATCAAACCGGGTTGTAAAAGAAATAGCCTTTTCCGGGAGGAGTCACAAAATGAATTCTTCTGGTCTAAAAGATGCCTTATGCCCCACCTGCCTTGGGATTTTTTTCCTTGGAGTCTTACAGAAAAGCACAAGGATGGCAGAGGGTAACAGTGCCACCATGAAAATAATCCAAAATGCCTCGGTTCCCTCACAGAGCAGTTAGGGGGAAGGGACGTGGGGAACACTTGCATTCAACCTTGAGCTCTGTGTGGTGAAAGTCTCAACACACTGCTCGCTCCAACAGGCTGCCAGCCTAGAGAGTATACAGATGACCCAGCCCTGGGCACAGGGAAAAAAAACAAGGAGCAGTACCCTGGGCAAGAGTGAGAGAGTGGGCAGGAGGACTATGTCCCTTCCCAGGAGACTCCCTGCTTGGGCCATGAGGTGGTGCCCTGTTAAGAGGCGTGAGAGGTGGCACAGTCAGATTTCTCCAGCCGGCCTGGCCTCCCACGTGTCTGGTTTCATCTCGCAGGTCAAATCAGGACTCATTTGTCTGGAAAATGGCCCAAGAATCCTTCTCTACTTCGCTTGAACTGAAGCAACCAGTGACTTACATTAGAAACTGGTAGTGGCTTTGCTCTTGATTGGTTTTATAACACAGCCAGTAGTTTTTAATATTAGCAAGAAATGACATACCTATAGGTTATGCTCTTTTGGCTAATTTCTTGATGATTTCAGAAAACCAAATTTATCTCTAAACCAAATACATGTTGACCCATCTGTGCCAAGCTAACCAGCAACTGAAAGTTATTTTACAAAAGAAAACATTAAATGTACGTTATTTTTAGCCGTATTTCAGCACTGCGCTTGCTTATTTCTTATGTTTCTTGGGAGAATTTCACTTGGCCCCATGGGGAAATGGAAATATCAGACTTGAGGAGCCTGTCCTTTCTTGGGCACAAAGGGCCTCTTCAGATGGCCATGGACAGTGAGTGTCTCTACACTTAATTCTCACCAGGAAGAAGAGTTTGGTTTTCAGAGACAGGACACAAAATCGCATAATGCCTATTCCTGCCACATTTTAGGGACACCAGAGAACTATGTTTGGCAAAACTTTGTGAGCAGAGCAACAGGTATCATGGTTTTGTGTCCATTCCTGCTTACAATTTGGGGTTCAATCCATCGCTCTTGGTAAGTGGCACAGCTACAACAACCAGAAAGATGGGAACCCCACCTCTGCCACTTGCTGGTGACATTGGGCAAACCTGTAATTGCCTAGTGCCCCACGGTGGGAATTAATCCCTTCCTAATTTGTTGAAACTGTGTGAATAAGAGACTGTGGAGGTACTGTGGGCAAATTTACAGGACATTAGAGAGGAAAGCCTTTGGTAAAAGGCATGGACACCTGGAGGAGCCCCCAGAACTGTTCTGGGGAGCAGGTAATTGGAAGCAGTGCTGTGGATGAGGAGGCCTTTGGCTGTCTGTCAGGAGTGGCGAGTGGCGTGCGGACATGCGCGTCTTACCTGCTGAGGTCTGCGTGACAGTCTGCGCCGCCTGCAGCTGCATGATGTCAAGCTGGTTGTTCATCTCTGAGTACTTGCTCTCGGCGTCCAGGAGCCGCGACTCCAGGCGCTTGCTGGTGCTCTCCAGCTCCATCACCTGCATGACCACGCTGACCCAGTCTCTCTCCTGCTTCTGGCTCAGTTCGCTCAGTAGACCACTAAGGTTAGCCACTTGGGCCTTGAGCTCCTTCAGCTCCTCGCAGCAGGCAGCCGCTTTGGCCTGTGCAGGTGCCTTGCGCTTAGGGAGCTTTTGCAGCCACACTGGGTGACTGACAAAGGCCAAGATGAAAATGCTGAGCCAGGTCACAGTGAAGAGAGTCTTTGTCAGCATCTTCCGTGGGCCTGGGTCAGCGCGATCTTCCTTCAGGAGAGTCTGGCAGTGCCCAGCAGAGGTCTGCGGAGCTGTGGCAAGCCTCTGCTCTCACTCTGGATGGCCTCACACTGTGCTGTTTTCTCTTTCCCTGCTCTTCCTTAGCCTTCCTCAAAGCTTGAGTTTCTGAAAGTGGAGCTTAATGGATGTCCTGTCACTTTGTTTCTCAAGCCTGAGTGCTCTACCAAGACAGCATCTTAAATATTGTTTGTGCCTGCACCTCCACCCCTGCCATGGCCCTGCACATGGCTTTAGCCCCTCCCACCTCATCTGGGAGGGTCAGGTGCTTGCTGGGTGAAGTCAGCATAAACTTTGGCCAGAGGAAGGGAGGAGGAAGACTGGGCGGCTTTCTTTCCTTGCCTGCTCGGTCTCTGAGCTGAGACGAGGGCCGCGAATTTGTGTTCCAGTTTCGCCTATTAGATTATGCCCCTGCCAGCCACTGGCTCAGCTCTATCAGCAAGCAGGCAGGATCACAGGAATTTCCAAACTCCATCCTAGAGGTTATATAACCATGGGATGAAGGTGAGGTGGGAGAAAAGAGAACTGGGAATAAAGAGATTCACAGAGGAGACCTGTTAATGTAGTCCATGCTGTTTATATGAGCCTCTGATACATTTTGGCATCCTGCTGAATATGCTTTTAACTAGCTGGATAGTCCTTTCTCTGGTCATTATTCAGTGTTTTACAAAATCCTTATTCAACAGGGACCTAACGTGATCTCTTATTTGAAGTTTTCCAGCTTAGAAAAATTCTAGAAATAGGAAGGTAGAGTAAGTCTCTTAGGAAGCCAAAAGTAAATTCGTAGGGTTTGCATAGTCATCTTTCTTTTTACATAATTTCTCCTTCCACAAAGAGCAGGCTAGCGTTAGCTTCACACACTTGATATTTTACAAGGAAGTGTCAGAAGATTACAGAAGAGATGAAAACTCAGCCGTGCCAGAGTGGGTCTACGATTGGGCACCCACATTCCGTCAGTCTCTTTTACAGAGTGGAGAACAGGCCCACCCTTGGCCTATGGTCCAAACTTGGAATGTATACATATTAAAGTATGAAGGAAAAGCCAGCATGGTGGCGCATGCCTGTAATTCCAGCACTTGGGAGGCTGAGGCAGGAGGATCATTGCGAGTTCGAGACCGGCCTGGGCTACAAAGTGAGTTCAAGGCCAGCCTGAACTGCATAGTGAGACTCTGTCTCAAAAAATAGGGCCAGGGATTTAGCTCAGTGGCTTAAGCACCTACCTGACAAGCATGAGGTTGTGAGTTCAATCCCCAGTACCCAAAAAAAAAAAAAAAAAAAAAAAAAAAAATATGAAAAAAGACTCCCTGTCACTTAACAAATCCATACCAAGAGTCTCATTGCCTCTTTCTATGCAATTTGAAATTAGTCTTCTTCTACCTAGTATGACTTTGGACCTAAAAAACAGGAATGTCACAATTTGTCATATACTCTGAGGACACTACTATTTTGAGAACAAATGCAAAAACATGGAATTTCAACGAATGTCCTAAAAATAAGCTGCTTACTGAGGCTGCACACAAAGGCCTCTGAGTCCTTAAAACAGAGACTCTGTCTCTGGAACGTGGTTGCCATTTCCGTGTCAGAAACCACAGAGGCAGGTGCGTGTCTGTTGATACCCAGCGTGGGCCCTGCCTGCTCGAGCCTGGCGTCCAGCAGCTCTTCCCAGTCTTAATCCCCCAGAGCCCTTTTCCAGTCAGGGCCTCTGGCTCCTTGGTAAGTGATTGCTGTTCAGACATCTGGAATTACCAAACAAGTTTTTGTTTTTCAGTGGAAAAGCAGGAGGGGCTCAGGTGGACCAGGGTTTGTCTCCTTGGCATCCTTCATTTCTTTGGCCTCCTCAGGGGTAGGGATATTGCTGGTGCCCAACAGCAGCTTGTGATTCTGCTCGGAGACTGTTGATGGAGTTGATTCCATCAGGAGACCCTAGCCCTGCCGGTTGGCACCCTGCAAAGTCCGCTGGACTCCATGGGGATCTTCATTGTGCTTAAACTAAACCGCAGGTCGTCAGAGTGCCGCATACCACGCAGTCACACAGAGTAGCCCACGCGGCCTGGGACTTCTGGAGCTCTGTGAAGTCCCAGCCAGCTTTTCGTTTGTTCTTCCCAGTTGCCATTTTGATCACCCCAAAAGGAACATTTTCATATTTGCCAGAAAACGAATCATTCATATTTGCAACCCATGTCACATCATTTTTTAGGAAAAGTAGGGGAAGGTTCATAAGCTTGGGTCAGAAGCATCTACCTTAGCATGAGTGTCTGGTCTTTGACATTTATTTTCTGGGAATTTATTTCTAACATAAGGGATAATTTGGAGACAAAAGCTTTTCCTATTTGAAGATTTTCTTTAACTGTTTAAGCTTCCCAAGTGTCAATAAATCTCCCCAAGTTTTGAGCAAAGTAACTAATTAAGGGTATTTCCCATGCTAGGAGATTAGCCGATTTCTAAAACATCCACGGCTCTGTGATTCTGAATTTCTTTTTTTTTTTTTTTTTTTTTGGCGGAGGGGTACCAGGAATCAAACTCAAAACTCTGCACTTGCCAGGCAGGAGCTTATGTCACTGAGCTATATCCCTGGCCACTGATTCTGAATTTCTAAAAGGAAAAGTCAGCTCTTGTTTTGGGCACAACTGGACCCGTGGATGATGTCATGAGGTACCTAGGGGTCTCCAGTGGTTTTCTTCTCTGAAGCTTCTAATCCCTTCTTCTGCCTTTCAGTGAGCAGAGTGCCCATAAAAATGAGAATTAATTAGTGGGCATGGTGCCACATAACCTGTAACCCAGCACACAGGAGGCTGAGGTGGGAAGATCGCTTGAGTTTGAGGCCAGCATGGCTACATAGTGAGTTCAAGTTCAGCCTGAACTACATAGTGAGACTGTATGAAAACACAGGTCCCATCTGCTTGCAGCACCACTCCACCTGGTGCTCAGCACAAAGTCCGACTCCAAATACTTCACTGGATCTGGTTGGGTGAAGGGTGAACTCCAAATGAAAAGTTTTCTTCCTCCAGATACCTATTCTGGAGACTTACAGTCTCTCACCACGGTAACTTCCAGTATTTTATCATGGTACAGTCATCATGTTCTTTGCTACTTTAGCTCCATTGTTGTTCTTTTGGTATTAGTTGTAGAATCAAAGAAAGTAGGAACAGGAAGAGTTGAGACCACTGGTTAATTCTCTTTTTTTTAAATCAATAACATGGGCCTCATCCTCTCTCCTTGTGAAGATTAACGAAGACTGCAGAGCTTTTCGGGCAGGGTTGACCCCCCACCCCCACCCCGCTAATTCTAGAGGCTTATGTATGTGCCATGTCTGATTACTTCAGCCCGCATCAGCCTGGGGGTCCGTACGCGGCTGCTAATGTTGAAGAAAGGACAAAGGAAGTGACATTTCCCCATAAAACAGCCTTATCCCCAGGCAGCTCTACTGCCCATAATTTATCCAAGAACCTAACACATCTTGTCTGGCCCAAAGGGGAATCAGATGCCCATTACACTGCAGTTTCAGTAAATCACTCTTAGCCAGAGACGAGAATTCTATCGGGGGTTGCAGGACAAGATCACCAGTTCGTGCCCCAGCTGCCCTGTGACCTGCAGGGCCTCTCTCAGGGCTGGACCGCCATTCTGACTGAGACGCTACAAACTGGAAGACAGGTCTGTCATTCTTTAAGAGTGTCAGAGGCTCCATGCCAGTCATGCCTGAGCAACAAGTTAATGGCAAGAGTGGCTGGGCTTCCCAGTCTGCAGCTGAGGGGCGAAGTGGGCAAACAGAGCCCCCTCTGCATCTTCATTGTAACCACGGGCCTATAAGGCAGCCATTTGTGCTGTCAGGTATGTAGTTTCCTGTCCTCTTCCACACCTCTGCTGGAAGAATAAGCACTCAGTCAGATAGGTGAGGGTTTGCTCTTTGAAGAGCACATTCCCAACCCTGGGTCATGCTGACTGCAGAGGTGTCAGAGGACCTCTGGGAACCTATGTCCTTGTTTTAAAAAAGCCTCTTGAAAGGCTGGGCTGAGCACTGGAGAGTGTGCTTACCATGGTTCCTTCCCCAGCACCAAAACCAAAGCTCCACGCAGCCAAGAGTTGGAGAACAGAGGACACCTGTGGAGCAGAAGCACAAGCCGTGGGTCGTCTCTTTCGTGCCCTTTTAGATTCAGCCCCCTACAGCAGGTAAAGACATCAGGAGAGCATAACTTCACTTCTGACTGTTCTGGAGACATCCCATGGGCTCCCAGTGTACAGTCCGCTTTTGGAGCGCATTTTACACGCCCCAGCGCAGCTTTTCCCAGCAGAAAGCTGGCTGTCCATAAAGAACCAGTGGGAAGGGTCCTCTGTGTAGTGCAGGGCCCTGCAAAAGGGAGAAGTTTCTGTTGTCAGTAAGAAACCTCCACTTCCACATCTAGCACATCCTCAGGCATGCCTTGAGATTTACTGGGGCTGCTTTTACGGTGAGTTAGAGGAACTGCTTTTTATGAAGTATGGGTGGGGGGTGGGAACAGCTGGCAGTGAAACTGTTAGAGAACTTTGCAGCCTTCCATTGCATGCTGCATCCTAACTTTAGGGATGTTAAAGAATAAAGAGTGCACTTTCAGATCAGTGAAATATAGCAAGTGCTGGGCTCTGACATTCATCCCAGTGACAATGCAGTGTGTCAGTGGTGACACCACTGGTCCCTGCACATTCTTCTGGACATCTCATTGCCTATGAATCCTGGTACTCTAATTAGAGTGTGTCATACTTCTGTTCTATAAGCTTTTTCCTTACCAAAGAGGGAGGCATAATTTTTCTCTCTTCTGTTCCCAGAGTGGGCATCAGTATTCGTACATTGTGGCCCAACTCCTTCACAGAGAGGAGGGCCAGCTCACATCTGCTTATACAATTAGTTGGAGAGCTAGAAGCTGCCAGATCACAAGGTGCCAGCTCATTTCATTTTTGTTTCTCAACTTCATCCACATAATACACTGAGTCAGAGCTCTTGAAAATTCAGGATCCAAGAAATGAGCATTTCTCCCCAAAATACCCATTCTGCTTTGAGTCAAGGTAGATGAAAATTAGCTTTGGGTTCAGTCTGTCAGCCTTCTCCCCTTTTGTTCATTTTCCTGACAGCTTCTTCTTTCTAACAGTCTCTCCCAGAGCTCTTTATCCTACTCTGAATATGGAAAAGCAGAAAGAGGGAGAAAAACCTCCAGGCATCACTGAAAAGGAGCAGTGCTCAGTGTTGTAGAATAAAAAGATAATGGCCAATTTGTCAAGAAGTGTTGACAAGAAAGATAAAGTTGGAAGTAATTAACTGGCTGACACGCTGGGAGCGATGCGCCTGCCGATAGCTCCCTAAATCAGCCAGAGCCTTGGAAATGTGACAGCCATTCATCATTTTTACAGCACACCTCTGACAGGTCCCTCAGTTGGAAGCCAGGCCAGCATAGATCGTGCGCTTTGACACTGGGGCCGTGCACCTCTCTCTGCTTCCTGCTAGGACCTGCCATGGGCCCCTGGAACCTGTGTCCAGCCAACAGATACCTGGAAGCAGCATGTAAAATGCTTACCCTGGGCTCACTCTAAACTTGCAGAGGACCTCACTCATGGAGCAGACAGAGTGCCGAGTGGGAGCTCATGAGCCGCACTCCTGTGGCCTAGTATCCAGCAAGCACCACTCACAGTAACACAGCCATTAAAATGAATTAGGAAGAGTCTGCAGAGTAGACAATGCCTGTATTGGGTGAAAAAGCAGGATATGAAATACCGAATGTATTTGTGTTCACCACTGCATATAAAATAAGTGTTTAATTACACAAAGTATGAACAGGTAGAATGATTTGGAGATTATGGGTGTATGCTTTCTACCACTGAGCTACATTCCCAACCCTTTTTATTTTTATTTTGAGGCAGGGTCTTATTAAGTTTCCCAGTCTGACCTTGAGTTTGTAATCCTCCTACTTTAGCTTTCCAAGTAACTGGGATTACAGGCATGCACCAACATGCCAGGCCCCGGATTTTTCTTAATTAAAAGAAGAAGATATTCTTTCCCTTACCAATCTTGAAAAGGTAGAATGTTTTTTGCCCCCTTTTAAGTTAGATACCTTATACACTACCTTTTTTATTCGTTAAGGGTTCACACCTTCTCTAGTGTGAATTTAGCATGTTCTGCAGATCTTGTGATAAATGCTATTGAAACTGTGCCTAAAGGGAAGAAAGAGGACGGAGTAGGAGCTCTTTTTCCTAAGGTCGCATTGGGTCTGAGACATCAGGAACCTGTTAGGAGTGTCTGACGGCAGCCACCTCTCTTGCACCAAATGTTTTTTTGTCTTGGTGCCTTAGGTCCCAAGAGCTCCAAGTGGTCCAGTTTTAAACCTCTTAATGGGACCAGCCTTCTGTTTTTTAGAGTATAGAAAAGGACTCAAGCCACTTTCCTTAAGTTTTGCTGCTGCCAGATCTGGGGTGCTGTTCTCATCCCCCTTACTCTGGCTTTCCAGTGGGTAACTCTAAGCCTTCTACCTTCCTCTTAAATTTTCCCTCCTGCCTGCATTCAAGCAGCCCCGCCCCACCCCACCTTCCTCCATTCACATTTCAGATGTTCTCACTTTGTCTTCTGTCTTCACTGCTGTCCTGCTGCTAAATTACCCTGTTCAAAAAGAGACTGCCATACCCTGGCATTCCCCAGACTTCCAGACGAGCTGCTGGATGAAGGCATCAGGGCCCGGTCAACCCCAGGTCATCCTGGTTTTCCGTAAGGGCATCAGATGCTTCTGTTTTCAATCATGCATTGGACACGGAGCTACGTTTCAGTGCTGGGAAGGCAACGGGGATCTGAAGCAGTTCCTGTTCTACAAGGAAATGAGCACTGCCTGATACATGGTAGGGACCCAAAGCAGTGTCCTGTGAGGTCTCATTGTGGCTGATGAGGATGCCCCATACAGGCCTGCCGCAGTCCCTGTCAGCTGTGGTGCAGGCGTCACCGGCCAAGCAGCAAGGGAATGCAAAGAATTCTTCCAGGACAGGGAGCCAGACGACAGGCAGACAGTGGCTGCACTAGGAATAGACCTGAGGAAGAAGGCTCAGTGCCATGCAGGAAGCCAGAAGCTGGTAGGGAATGTTTTCATCAATTCCTGATGGGAGGCAGCACTGGGAAAGCACGAGCCCTCCCCAGATGTAGCATGCTGCTCCTTGTTGGGTTGATGGCCTGGGGACCTTGCATCCGACTGGAGCTCAGGGTGACAGACCTTGTGCCACTTTGCTCTTAACTGTCCAGAGGTCGCCAAGGCTAAGATGAGGGCAGTAACCAAACAGGCCACACAGGAGGGTTCACCCAGTCAATGACTATGGTGTTGGCCTCAGTCCTGAGCACGGGGAGCAGTGAGCAAGGAAGGCCTTCAGGGGACTGCGGTGTCCTCCAGGTGGCAGGAATGGCATTTGGACTACTGTGCTATGGGGTCAGCATTGAGGCCTCAAGCAGTTTGTGACCAGCGCTCCCAGTCAGTCTCTTGTTTCTCTGTGGAGCTGATTACAACCTGCCCGTGAAAAGCACCAAGGGACAGTTGGGGGAAGGGGGTGTCACAGGAGCCGGCGCATCCCACTCCTAGCTCTGCTCCTTAGATGCCACTCAACAGGGTGCTCACCACCTCCACACATCTGAGCCACTTACATGGCCTACACCCTCTCCCCACCATTGGAGACAGACTTCAGAGTAGAGAGGAGAGATACTTGCTGTAATCTGCTGTCTTTGAGGGAGTTGAGGCAGCTCCTTAATCTTATTCATTAATTCTGCCCAACTTTAAAAAGTATTTTCCTTAGTTGCCAAGAATTTTCCCAATTTTCAGCTCTTCAACTCAGCCTCCTCTGATAAAAGTTTAATCTTGGAGCTGGGCGTGGTGGTAAGCACCTATGATCGGGTGCTCTGGGAAGGTGAAACAGGAGGATCAAAAGTTGGTGCCCAATCTGGGCCATTTAGGAACTTAGTGAGATCCTGTCTCAAAATAGGGGAGAGGGCTTTAGTTTAATATAGTGGCCCTAGGTTTAGTCCCTACTACTGCAAGTCATCATTATCATCTTAGAGCAAATGAATGTGCTTCTTCCCCTGCTGATTTCTTAATTTACTATTCTATGTCTCTTAATTGTTTCCTTTTCAGTCAATTTTTGTTTGCTCTGTAAACTCATAACCATGTAAGATTACAACTAGATTAAGTCCTGCACTGCAGCACTCTTGTCCTTCTGGCCACCGCACAGGGGGAATGGAGACAGCAACTCTGGGTGACACGTATCATTTCTGCACACTGTCGTTGGGTGCTTGTAGCTGCCCAAGCCTGGTCTCTGTAAACTTGTTTCTTGTCAGGTCTTTTTGTCCAGACCAGTGACCTGGGGCCTGGTTTGCTCCTGCAGTACTACGCTGGGGCTTTGAGCAGCTTGTCCTCTGTAAGCCTCTGGTATTAACAGAGAAAGGCAGAGGGGCGCACAGGGAGTGTTTCCACAACTCCCAGCTGCTCCGTAAAAAACGAGAGTTTCTCATTAAGGGGTCTGTGAGCAAAGGTGACTTCTTCACACATGCTGAGCATGCAGTCTCCCTTTGGTCTCATAAAACTACAACTGAGTTTAAAAGGGGAGTATTTCAAAGGCTTGCCTTGTCACTCACATAGACAGAAAACAGAGGAGTTAATAGTGGGCACTCCTGCGCTTCCACAGAGCTGTGTTTATCCAGCAGTAGCTAAGCCTGGCAGCAGAGGTGGCATGCCAACTGGTGGGGTAGGCTTTAAGGTGTATTGGGAGCCTCGGAAAGGAAACCGCAAATGTGGGATGGGAGCTTGGGGCTTGGTAGCCACAGTGTCCATGAGCAAGTTATAGAGTTGACTACTTGAAAGGTCCCCCTCCCCCAATGGCTTTCATTCACTCAGTTCACAGCTTATTCATTGGGTGCCCAGTCATGTCCAGAGTAGAGTGCTAAGAGCTTGCAGTATGCCCTTTGTTACTATTTCAGATACGTTTGGTTTTTTTTTTGTTTTTTTTTGTTTTTTTTGCGGCACCAGGGATTGAACTCACAACCTTGCGCCTGCCAGGGCAGGCGCTTAAGCCACTGAGCCAAACTCCCGGCCCTGGTTTTTTGAGGCAGGGTCGCACTATGTAGCTCAGGCCGGCCTTGCGCTCGCGTTGTAGCCCAAGCCGGCCTCAAACTCACAGCGCTCCGCCTACCTCAGCCTCCCAAGTGCTGGGATTAAAGGCGTGCACCACCACGCCCGGCTTCAGATGCGTTTTAAATGGTTAGATTTTAATGACATCCAATAGCCTGTGGCCTAGAGTCTTCACATGTAAGGTAGGAATATTAGTAACATATCCAGTTCCTGTGTTGAGATTGTAATTATGAGCAGTGAACACTGTGCTGGTCACATACAGCATGTACGTCTCTTCTCCTTGTATCTTGTGTTGTCATTCATTGCCTCCCACGATGGAGAGCCAAAAGGAAACATTAAGGTCCCAAACAAGAGGACAGACTCTTGATAGGTGAGAGTTGTTTCTTTTCCTGAGGCCCTCAAAGCCAGGACCAAGAGTTTAATTACTCACACTGAGCTCACTCATTCTCTGTGGAAGTTTTAATCTGTTTAGTGGGAGGTGCAGTTTCTTAGTGACCTTCTTTACGGCTAGACAGGAGCTGATCGTGGATCACAAGATGCCCTCCAGGTTTGCAGCAGTCACTGGAGGCCTAGTCCGCAGCCCCCATTACTGTCCCAGCCTGCTGCTCCCTTCCGGTCATACTGAGCTCCACTGCAGCCTCGCTGCCTCTACACACGCCAAGGGAGGCATAATAAGGATGATGTACTCAGACTTTCTCTAAAAGGACTCAGGAATATATTATGAAGGTTTTGTGCTTTAAGACAGGGTCTCACTATGTAGTTCAGGTTGCCAGCAAACTTGTGATCCTCCAGCCTTGGCTGGCATTACAGGCAGGTACCCCAATGCCCAGCTGAAATTTCATTTTTAATTTCAGTGCTATGCTGGCCAGTCTTCAGAGAAAATATATCAAAGCCATGGTAGTATTATAGTAAGATTTGGATTTTTCCTTTGAGCTTGAATCATTGCTTCCTAATTTTGATCAGTTGTTGTTAAATTCTTTTTTATGCATAATTTATGATAGTAGATTAGGAAGAGTCTTATCTGGTTTTATTTTTATGTTGTTTATCCTCAAAATGAGTCAAGCTTTGGTAATGTTTATATTTGGTAATGTTTATATTCTGTTCTTGGAAATAGAGTGTGTTCCAAAACACAAAGTTGGAAGACAGTTGTTAGAACTGATTTTTATGTCTGTTTCTTAGAGTTCCTTTATTCTGGCCAGGCAAAGAGTACTTTATCTTACTCATCAGAACAGTTTTATTTTCCTACCAAGAACAGACTACTACGAAGGCCATCCCAAGAGTCTATTGACTACATTACAGAGAGTATATGATTACATGTTATATAGACTATGTACTGGCTTTCTTTTTTCCTGTTTTCTTATGCTTGCAAAATCTTTATTTGGGTTCAGGGAACTAGCTAATGACAAAGCCATACCTACTAAAGTTTTTTTTTTTTTTTTTTTTGCGGCACCAGGGATTGAACTACAACCTCGCACCTGCCGGGGCAGGCGCTTAAGCCACTGAGCCAAACTCCCAGCCCTGGTTTTTTGAGGCAGGGTTGCACTATGTAGCTCAGGCCGGTCTTGTGCTCGCGTTGTAGCCCAAGCTGGCCTCGAACTCACAACGCTTCTCCTACCTCAGCCTCCTGAGTGCTGGGATTAAAGGTGTGCACCACCACGCCCGGCTCATACCTACTAAAGTTAATTATCAATACCGTTTACCCTTGCAAGCAGGCTGGAGTCCAAAACTGGACTGATGCGGCTAGGGGACATTAGAACCTACTTCACAGTGAACACATGGTGGAGTCTGTCACTTTAAATTTGCTTTTCACTCTCAGCTTAGCAAAACTTCAAGGAAACTGCAATGCTCTGATTTCCCTTTGAGATTTCTAATTTTTGAGTTCTACAACAGACTAACTGATGGAGAATATTCCTGTGTATTGCTTTGCTTAGGACCAATACAAGAAGCATTGATGGGTCCGCTCATTCAGTTCCCCCATGAGGTCACCTATCTACCCCTGTAAACAAAGAAAGGGAACATTGTACAGAGACCTTCACCTCTGACTGCAGAGCCTTGCACCTAATGCCCAAGCAGCCTTTTCAGGAAGATTTGACTCTTGGCGCTGGCCTACGACTCAATCATAGATGTATGTTTTTCCTTCCCCTTCAACAAAAAACTGAAGGACCTGCTTAGCATTTGTAAGGACCTGCTGACCATGTTCGTGTCTACTGTGTTCCATTTAGTTCACTAGAGGAAGTCGTATGAACCACACTATAGATGAGGAATTTAAAATTCAGAAAAGGTGACTGGTTTGTAAATGGCAAAGTTCAACCTCCAGAAATGCAAACTCAGGCCGTTTGACTCCAAACCCAAAGCCAAATCACCTCCCCCTTCTTAACAGAGACACAGTAACTCCAGATTCTGTGGGGGCCATACCCATTCCCTGTGGCCTTGGGAAAAGTCACTGGCCTTCTCAGGCCTCAGTTTCCCCATTAGTAAGGAAGGTCTGTTTACCTTTTTCTCCTCACTGTCAAGGAGGCATGAAGCCAAAAGAGTGACAGCTTGGAAGGACTGTTTGAAATGCTCTTTGTAGACATAAGGCATCAGATTTCTGGGCAGTTCCTTCTCAGTTTTATTAGAAAAATGTGGTAGAATTGGATTTTTAAAAATAATATTTGTTACAGCAATCTTTTGCCATATTACCACATTGGACCCAAATCTTGGAATTTCCCAAAACTACTTAAAAATTACTTCAGTTCAAGTAGACTGTTGGTGCTCAGGGCAACAGACTGGATCCTTGCTCGTTGAATCAGTCTAGATTCCCAAGTCGGTGTGTCACATTCTTGGTGTGCCCTCCCAGTGAAGTTTCAGTCATGGCTGTCATGTGACTCTCAAGCCTGCTATTTCACTCTCCTCTCCCCCTTTCCCTGCCTTCCATAACCCAGGCTGTATTTAGTGTTGGTTTTAGTTGCACAGGTTTCTGTTAGTACAGGAAAAGGGTCTAAGCCCCATAACTCTCCCACTTTCGGGGCCTCCTGTCACCTCTCTGATTAACCACCTCCAGGCACTAGGCCTTCAGTGACACTGCCCAGCTACCCCTGAGTGGTCATAGTCCTCCAGCCCCATAGGCCCCATGCGGCCTGCAGGTGGTGTCAGCAAAGCAAGTGTCCTGGTGAAGAGCACCTCTACCCCAGAGGCCAGCCTGGGGAGCTCTTGCAGTCTCTTTCCAGCTTCCTGCAGAAGGAGTGAGTGGTCCCTGTAGAGGGGTTAGGGGGTCATCTGATTTGAAGGCAGTGGGCTCTGCCGGGGAGCAGTCAGCCCTGGATTCACCTCAGTGACATGCATGGTCCAGCTTTGTGTCACTGCTGTGAGATTACAGTCCAACTATTTAGTTGAAGGCAACTCATAAGAAGAGTCATGGGTTAGCCGGGCATCGTGGCGCACACCTTTAATCCCAGCACTTGGGAGGCTGAGGTAGGAGGAGCGTTGTAAGTTCAAGGCCAGCTTGGGCTACAACGCGAGCGCAAGGCTGGCCTGAGCTGCACAGTGCGACCCTGCCTCAAAAAACCAGGGCTGGGAGTTTGGCCCAGTGACTTAAGCGCCTGTCTGACAGGTGCAAGGTTGTGAGTTCAATCCCCGGTGCCAAAAAAAAAAAAAAAAAAACAGAGCCATGGGTTATAAGTTCATTTGGATCTTATATAGTCCCGTGTACTACAGCAGGAAAGGTTTTGGGTCCAGTGTTTTCCCTTTTTAAAAATGGGGCTGGGGATGCAACACAGTGGTAGAGCACTTGCCTAGCATATGCCAAGGAAAAAAGGAAGGAAGAATGGATGGACAGACGTGTGTTGCCTGTGTGGCAGCATCTAAGAAGAAACAGGTCTGTACTTGGTGGAAGAAGGACCTCAGAGCACCAAATATTACATTTACTGTACTGTAGGAAAGACTGAGGAAGGGGATCAGAACTCTTTTCTCAAATGAAATAATTCACACTCAGCTCTCTGCATGCTGATAGCTAATTGGTACTGTCCCTGCATTGCCAAGATCTGTCCCAGTGTGTTGTTGAGCCCTGACCACAAATGACTGCCACACAGCCCGTCCTCAGGCACCTTGAGCATAACCACTTCTTCCATTTGTTTCCTCAGCATCAATAATAAGCTCCAGCAGCCCGAGGCTGCCGCCGGGGTGTTAGAATATGCCATGAAACACTTTGGAGAGCTGGTAAGTGCCTCATTTTCCTTTTAGAAGATAGACCAGGCCAAATAGACACTCAGCCAAGACTTTGAGAAAGTTACTTCCCTATCTTTTTCCCGATTTGTAACAAACTAACACTGACTTGCCTGTATCTTAAGGATAAAAGAGGACAGTGGCTGTAGGGACTGCGTGTACCCTGAGCTCGCAAGCAGGAGGGCGGAATCTAATAAACAGTAATCACTACTGTGTGTCAAGCTCTCAGCCTGTGCCTGGCCTTTCACTAAGTGCCTGTGTCCTTTATCTAATTCAGTGCTCAAGGTGACATGATGAAGTAGCTACCATACTATTGTTACCCATTTTACAGAGGAGACAACGATTGTCCCAGAAGGTTGCAAACCTGTCTGAGTTCACAGAGCAAATAAATGGTGGCACCAAGACTTGGTCCCAGACAGTCTGGTGTTAAAGCCCAGCATTTAACCTGATCTGAGTTATTGTAATTACGTCTCCTGTGGCAGATCATGTGGGATCTGGCTCATGGCTAGCACTGAATGTGCACTGTGGAACAAACCATGGCCAAGTCTCCAGAAAAAGTGTGTACTCTAATTTATACCTGATATTGAAGGATTTTCTGTTTTGTTATTGTTTACATAGCTATTTCTCTGATGCCGTCTTTGCCCTAGCAGTAAGAAAACATTCCCACTACCCTTTGGGATAAGAGGGTGCTTTATCTCAAAATAAGTAAAGATCAACTTAATTTAGCATTGAATTCGTGGAATGTCAAGATGCATCTATATATTCGATGTCCATATATTTGGTGAGAGCCAGTCACTTATGTTGACTTGCCTTAATTAAGAGCCAGAGAACTAGAATTAAGAAAATTATGACAGCCGGGCGTGGTGGCACACGCCTTTAATCCCAGCACTTGGGAGGCTGAGGTAGGCGGAGTGTTGTGAGTCCAAGGCAGCTTGGGCTACAATGCGAGAGCAAGGCCGGCCTGAGCTACACAGTGCGACCCTGCCTCAAAAAACCAGGGCTGGGAGTTTGGCTCAGTGACTTAAGCGCCTGTCTGGCAGGCGTGAGGTTGTGAGTTCAATCCCTGGTGCCACAAAAAAAAAAAAAAAAAAAAGAATACTTCACAGGCTTTTATATGATTGTGTAGCATTGTGCCTCATACAAGAATTAGTAAATTGGGCTGAAACTTCTAAGACAACCTTGTGCCATTTTTACACATACTACCTATAACTAGATTATGACAACACCTCTCTAAATGATGAAAGAATAGCACTATGTCTTACCCATCTTTGCCACAATCCTTGCTTGCAGAGGATAGAAAGTAGGCCAATAAGGCATTTGGAGGAGCCCACATAGAGCAAACTATACTCTGCTTCAATGTCCTTAGAGCTCAGACCCCAGTGAGTGCTGATTGAAACAAGGACTCCACACACATCTGGTGGCAGGTGATCTGCCAGCAGATGGTTTATACCCCAGCGCTTAGCATGCCAGGCCCAAATGAAAGTTGCTCCATCTTCAGCTTCTAAAGGCGGCCATTAGCTCCGGGATTATTGCTAACCCATGGTGGATTTTCTGTTATATTTAGGTAGCTGAATCATATTAAGCTTGACAATGGTTTGCTTTTTCTTGGCTGAGCCTGTGCTTTCTCAGCACAATTTATGTAACAGCAATCTCATTAGAATTTTGTGTGATTCATTGCTTAAACCTTATAGTTTCTGCAGTCCATTGCAATTCAAAATATCCTGTCCCCTACTTGACCTGCTGCATATGCTGCTCCCTCTACCTTCTGCTGGTTCACTGACTGTGCGCACTTTAGTCTCTGCCTTGTGTAGAAGTTCAACCCGGGAACTTTACCAGTGCTACTTTTCATCTAAGAGTCTTCCATTTTGCACTCTTTGTTTTCTTAAGTTTTCTTTCATATTTCAGCATAATAGAAAGGCTTAGAAAATGAAGCCTCAATTCTTAACCTTGCATAGAGCCAGACAGACCAATTTTGGCTAACCCCTGTGGCACCGGGGGAAAGCTGCTGTGGCCCCAGTTAGTGCAGGAGCAGCAAGGGTATTGGCACTACCAAAACTAACTAGAAGGAGGCACGGGCTAACTATGTGCAGGAGAAGTGACCTCCTTGCCAAGGTTTGGAAGGGAAGGTTCTTTCAGGTACGGCAGAGCTGTCATTAGCAAATGTGCCACACAGACACCAGTTTGATTTAGGAGGGGAGGAGGGTCATGCAGTTAGGCCCTGCATAGTGTCACACAGATTCCACCTTGGATTTATTCTGTTGTTTAAAAAAGACTCCTTGGAGAGCCACTTCGCTGGCTGGTAGAGAAGTAGCCACTTTCTGAGCTGATGAAGAAGCCCAGACAGAAGGCAGACAGAAAGCACATAAACTAGTCTCCAGGTCAGTGTGGAGAGCCCTGCTCTCTAACTTCCAGACCGGCATCTCTTCCTCACATGGAAGACACTCGCCATCAGCGTGGCACTGTGTCTGCCAGGGCAATGGAATCCCTCCTTTGGCCCCAGCAGTGGTAAAGCTGCCAAGCGCTACACAGGAGGGAACATTGGACAGGAGACTAGGAGGAAGGAAAGGTTTGCCAGAGAATTTTAAGTGGTAGTGTTCTATCATATTTTAAATTATTATTTCCTAAAAAAAAAAAAAAAAATGCACTAAGAATGCAGAGAATCAAAAGCTTTTAGAAGAGTTGTTTGTCTCCAGTAAATATGCAGATGTGGCCTGGCCCCATCAGGAAAGCAGCTGCCACCCTGCCACGTAGCAGAGCAGCAGGGGCCTTGCACTTTTGGAGGAGCTCTGCTCAGCCCCTTTGTCCCATAATGATTTCCCTGTCCACGTGTCCCCACATGCCGAGGTTCTGGTGACTTTTGTGTTTGGGTAGAAGGTGATGGGGGTGGAGCATGGTCAACGGGTGCCCTCAGAGTGTCCCAGGATCCAGGGTGGTTCCATCAGCACACCAAGGAATCAGCATTTCCACCTCTACCAACCAGCTTACCTCCAGATAGTCTGCAATTCTTCGTTTTTTGGAGTTTTGTTTGGGTTCTTTTGTTTGCACTACTGGAGATGGAACCTAGAGCCTCTGTGCATGCCAGGCAAGCACTCTGTCACCAAGCTACATCCCAGCCCTGAAGTTCCTTTTAATTCAGTTCCAACCCCAGATGTACTATGACAGGTGAAGTGTCATGTCAGCTTCATAGCACCTTAGCAAAGGTGTGTGGATTTACATGTGACCCTTGTTCTCCGTGCCTCATAGCAGTCCTCTTTATTTTCCACTTGGCAGGAGATCCAAGCCACATGGTATGAGAAACTGCATGAGTGGGAGGATGCTCTTGTGGCCTATGACAAGAAGATGGACACCAACAAGGATGACCCGGAGCTGATGCTAGGCCGCATGCGCTGCCTGGAAGCCTTGGGGGAGTGGTGAGTGGCTGCCAGAGGTGGGGAGACCAGTGTCTGATAAGTTCTCCACCAAGCAGCTCTGCTTTGTTTCACTTGATATTTTATCGGGAGCCATGTGTCATTTCAGTGTTTTTAGCTCTGCCCTGTTTCAGCTGTTAAATAGCAAGGCATTTTTTTTTTTAACTTAAATTTCATAATGGTTTAGTACAGGACAGTCATGTGTGTACTCCTAGGAGCTACACCTATACCTTCCATCTGCTGTCTTGACTGATCTAGTGAAGATCTCATATTCTTACTCTGCAACCTTGATTTTTTTTATTTTTTAAAATTGACTCTTGCTCATGCATTTGTTTGTTTGTTGGTTTATTTTGGCACCAGGAATCGAACTCAGAACCTCGTGCTTGCTAGGCAGCCATTGTGCCGCTGAGCTAAATCCCCGGCCTCTGCTAGTGCTTTTGGAAAAGAGGACTAGGGACTGCCCTCTGCAGTTTGCTTCACCTTTTTCACATACTCCTTTCTGCCTGCACAGTGCCATGCAGGATCGAGGGTACACTTGCTGTGAGGTTTGTGGGCCAAACACAGGAGCAGATAGTTATGAAAGCTGAGAGGACATTGCTGACGGGATGAGCAGACTGTGTTGGAAGCCCCAAGCAGGGAGCAGAGTGACCTTGCGGTGTTTCCTGGAGGAAAGTTTGAAGATGAGCGAAGGAGAAGGGAGAGGGGAAATGTATATTCCAGGAAGGAGCCAGAGTAGTGCCTGTCTGACCACAGGTTTGGGTTTGGAGATGCTGAAGAAAAAGTGGTCCCATCTTGTTCTCCAGCATCGAGTGCTTTTTTTTTTAAATAGTTAAAACAAAGTAGGCTAGGCCTGCCTATAGCTTTAGTAGAGGCAAGTATTTGTTTAGAAATTTTATACCTGGAGAAGTTTAAAGAACATTATTGGACAAAAAGTAAGGTATCTGAAAGAATGATCTTTCAGTACACACTGTTTTTCCATCCCTAATTACAGGCATTCTTTTGGTAAATTAACAGTTGCTTTTATTTCTCAATATAGAATTATTGCTAATTCCCCAAATTAAAGGGGGTTGGAGCACGATTCAGTGGTAGAGCACTACCATGCATGAGACTCTTAAGTTCAATCCTGAGCACCACAAAGAAAGAAAGAAAGAAAGAAAGAAAGAAAGAAAGAAAGAAAGAAAGAAAGAAAGAAAACAACTCAAATTAAGAGCTGGAGATGTAGGTCAGTAACGAGTGCTTGCCTACAGTGTGTGATTCCCTGAGTTGGCAGGAGGGAAGCTGTCATGGACACTGAATCACACGTACACATAAACACAAACATATTTTGATCTAGATAGTGTAAAATTAATTGAAATCAACTTAATTGTCCAGTTTAACCATTAAGAAGATTCAAATGTTATCATTTACTTGTTTTCAAAAATTAACATCCCATATTCATTCTTCTCAATAAATTGAGGAAGGCTCTCCTATTAAATCTGCTCCATTAATTTATAAAACTAAAGCTTTTTTTTAAAGTTCAGTGAGTGTCTAAATACTGCACTGTCCAGTATGGTAGCCACAAGCTGCGTATATATTTTAAAATCAAATAAAATTAAAAATTTGCTTCCAGCCAGGTGTGGTGGCTCACACCTGTAATCCCAGCACTTGGGAGGCTGAGGCAGGAGGATCATTGCAGGTTTGAGACCAATCTGTGCTATAAAGTGAGCTCAAGGCCAGCCTGAACTGCATAGTGAGACCCTGTCTCAAAAGGACAAAAAAAAAAAAATTTTTTTTTTTTTTTGCTTCCTCAGTCACACTGGCCACACGAGTGCTCAGGAACCACATGTGGACAGTGGCTGTGGCACTGGACAAGCACACAGAGCATTTCTGACCCCATGGGATGGTGACGGGGCAGCACTGCTCAGAGCAGTGAATGCACTTTTCAAAAACAGTTTTTCTACTTTAAAGTCGGCTATCACATAAAAAAATAAAAAATACAGTCTGCTGTCATGCAGCTGCATCTTGTTAAGAGAAAGATGAAAGAAGATGTACATGTTCTTAGGATTCAGCCATAATCAACTCCTATAGTGTTTCAGTGTTTCCCCGTAACCTGTGGATTTACATGTAAGTGTCACAGCCTGGCTTTCAAATCCCTTCACATTGTGACTTCAGCCCACTCTTCTGCCCATTTCTGGTGAGCAAACTTGATCTCTGTCAGAACTCCGGTCAAATTATTCACCCTTTCCAAACCCTGCACTCATTTATTCAGTTTCCTAGATTGTCTTCCTCTTCTTCGGCCCCCTTTCCTAATTTTTGAAATCCTCCCCACCATTTCTTCTTCCTTGCTACCTTTCCTGGCCCTCTCCTTACATTTACTTTCCCATTTTGAATTAAAGATGACTGTTTTCCCTGGCTGGGGATGGCTTGGATGGTTTGGAGAAGACTTACGATGTGATTTCATCTGGTGCCCTTGTATTACAGTTGAGGAAACTGAGGCTCACAGAGTTGACACAGCTTGCTGAGGTCTCCCAAGAGACCAGAGATACGGGTCTTGCAGCTTCGCCATTCTTAGTCCCATATACCTCCGAGCTCTGGGTTTTTTCCAGCTTTATAATTACCTATAAAGTGTAAGTGGCTAGTGATGCTGACCAAGGGATTTAAGAACATGAGACTAAAAGAGAAAACAGATGAAAGAAGCAGAATTATTTCTCTGATCATATGCAGGTTTAGTATGGTTTATTCAGTCAATTCTGTTTAGAGTGCAATTTCTAAATTTCTTCTGCTGTGAGCATGTATCTTGAAGTTGCCTGCTCCAGGTGTTGACTGGAGGTGGCACCGGAGTTACCAGTGAGTTGAACCTCTCCTCCTTGCTCCATGCTCAGCTGTCTCCAGGAGACTGACTAGCAGATATGGCCCGGCCCCCAACCTGATGGCCGATACAGCCGCACCTGCAGCCAAGGTGAACTCAGATGAACCCCGTCCCAGCCCTACTCTAGTACCACCTCTGGATCTTTGAGAACAGATTCTACAGGCCTGAGAGCAGAGGCAGCCAACCAGGGAGGCATTCCTAACAAAAGAACTCTCTTGAGCTTTCCACTGCTGCTTCTGGTCCAGAGGCCTTTACCTAGTTGTTGCACGACAATGTCATCCTCGTTTGTTTGCAGACCGCCCCCCCAGCATTAGAACCTAAGACAGTCAAATTCTCTTTTGTACCAGATGTTTGTGGGAGAGGGGAGCCCTGCCTCTGTGCCTCTCTGTTGCATGAACGTGGTCCATGGGCTCTGACAGCCATGTGGTGAGGTGTAGTGTCTGTGGCACTGTCAGGGCTCACCTTTCTGTGGTGCTGCTCCCGCACTGTTCCCTGCTCCATCTCTTGAGGTAACTGAGAATGGAATTTAATCACTGAGCTTGCTTCCTGTTGTGTGATGAAAAAAAGCTACATCCTGAAGACCCAAGGTATAGATTGTTCTGTTTTGTTTTGTTTTGTTTTGTTTTGTTTTGTTTTGTTTTTTGGTACCGGGGATTGAACTCACAACCTTATGCTTGCCAGGCAGACGTTTATGCCACTGAGCTAAATCCCTGGCTCCCAGGGCATAGAAATAAGTGGTCCTGACCAAAGAGTAGAAGGAGGCTGACTTGCTTGTGGCCCCAGCCATGAAACTTTGAACTGCAGACTTCCAAGGACCATTTGGATACCATATCACTTTCTCTCCTGCTTCCAGGAGACCCCAGCAGCCTCTAGGCAGGAATCGCCCAACAAAAATACTCCTGACAGATGAGACTAAGGTTCTTACACTGTGGCCTCTTGACCAGCAGCTTTGATATCACATAGAAACTTAGTAGAAATGCGCATTCTCAGCCAGGCTTGGTGGTGCAGGCCTGTATAGTCCCAGCATTCAAGAGGCTGAGGCAGGAAGATTGCTGCAAGTTTGAGGCCAACCTGGGCTACAAAGTGAGGGCAAGTCCAGCCTAAACTGCGAAATCCTGTCTCAAAAACAAAAAACAGAAACTTCAGGATTCAACCCTACTGTCTGAAGGAGCCCCTCTAACACATTGGAAGCTTGAGAACTGTGCACTGAGCCAGTCCCTGGCAGGGCCCAGGAGTGAATGTTTCTAAGTGTGGGCAACAGGAAGTTACTGAGCTTCAGTAAGTGCATAGGGCACAGTAGCCACCCTCTGCCTCTTTTTGTTCTCTGCTGTGTGTGCGCCAAAGCACTATGTCCCTTCCGTCCCAAACACGCACCAAAGGAATGATGAGTTACTATCTGTCGAGTCTGGATGCTCAGTACTGGCCCTGAGCACATGAACGTGGTCCCCAGTGCACTTCTCAGTGACGTCAGTCTTGATTGCTTTAGCAGTGATTGACTTCAAAATCTTCATTCTGCTCTTGTCACCTCATAGTACTTACTGTGCATTTCCTGTCTTATGAGGCTTCCAGTCTAGGCCCCCTGGAACTCAGGCTGTTTCTCTTAACCCCATTTCCAATGCCAAGTTAAAACACCCTGCAACATGTCTTTCATAAAGCTGGAAAGATTAGGGACTCTCCTACCCACCCCTGTACTGGGGATTTAACCCAGGGAGTCCTGAGTGACACCCCAGCCCTTTTTTTTTTTTTTCTTTTTTTTTTTGACACTGGGTTTTGCTAAGTCACTAAATTGTCTAGGCTAGGCATGAATTTGTGATCCTCTTGCCTCAGTCTCGAGAATGCTGGGATTACAAGTGTGAGCCACCACGCCTGGCTCTTTTTTTAAGAGGCAGGGATCTTGCTGAATTGCCCAGGCTAGTCTTGAGTTTCTAATCTTGTCTCAGCCACCAAGGTAGCTGGGATAATAGGTGTGTGTCACCACGCCCATCTACCCAGCTGCATTTTGAAGTTCACATGAAACCAGGGCCTTTTGCAGTGTAGCAGGGAGTATTTTCTTTCATTCATGAGTAGAATATGGATGGACAACAATGTTTTGCTTGCTTCCTGTTTTTTTTTGTTTTGTTTTGTTTTTTTGTTTTTTTTTTTTTTTTGCAGAACTGGTGGTCAAACCCAGGGCCTCCAACTTGGCAAGCTCTCTGTACTGAGCTCACCCTCAGCCCTTAAGGAGAGCAGCAATATTAACATCAAGAGGAAGTTCTCTGTTCTACTCTTTTTGTCAATTTTAACATCAAAAGGAAGTTCTCTGTTCTACTCTTTTTGTCAGTTTTAACATCAAAAGGAAGTCTCTGTTCTATTCTTTTTGTGTATCGTGGTTCCTGAAGCACATTTACATCTAGATCTATTCCTTATCTGTCGCACTCTTGGTAATTGTGCAAAATTCTGAGAACAAGCAGCATTTTCTAGATTTCTGGTACACGTGACTATCATAAAGCATTTCTTCTGTACAGACGGATTTCATTTGAGTTTTTATCTGAGACTGAAACAGGTTGTACAGTGCTTTAAAGAGCCAATTCTTCGGGCCAGGAGTTTGGCTCAGTGGCTTAAGTGCCTGTCTGGCAGGCGTGAGGGTGGCGGGGCGGGGGGCAGTTCTTCTTGTAGCTTTGAGCCCAGAATGTCCAACTGTCTCTCTTCAGCTTTTCCTGTAGACCTGCCGAAGGCTTCACTGGCCTGGGGGAGAAGTTATTTAATATTCATGAAAGGGCCAGATGTTCAGGACATTTCACATCACATAGTTAGACACCATCCCTATCGCTGATAAACTCACTCTCAGACAAATTATGAGCACCAGGATACAGAAACCACAAATAGCCCATTCACTTTGCTATTTTATGACCCAGGAGACTAGGAATTTTATTTAAAGCCTCTTGGCTCCTCTGCAGCCCCCAGCAGAGCCAAGGGGCTGGAGCAGAAGACTGGTGGTAATTTCAGCTAACCTGACCAGATCATTCTCCTCCAGGGGGCAGCTCCACCAGCAGTGCTGTGAAAAGTGGACACTGGTCAATGACGAGACCCAAGCCAAGATGGCCCGGATGGCTGCTGCAGCTGCGTGGGGTTTAGGTGAGGCTTCGCTGGGGTACCCCAGTTCAGGAGGGGAGAGCGAGGTTGGGGGCTTGCCTCGCAGGAGTTAGGGAGCGATGTGAGTCTATGGAAGTGTGAAGGCCACCTGTAATCGCCAGCTTCCCCACCTTCCGTCCTTTCTGCCTGATGGCTCTAACTACCTTGTTGGACCTGCTTAAAAATGTATGCTTGCAGGGAGGCAGGAAAAATAGTGAGCAAGCATCAAACCTGAGCTGCGTTGGGTGAGAAACTCACATTCCCGCGCTCTCACAGGGGACACTGTGGACGTCCTGGGCAGTTCTGCAGCCTTTGGAACTCAGGGAAACGTTTCCCTTGCATTCACTGCAGTAGGAGGAAGAGTAAGGGGAACAGCCAGGTAAACAGGAGTTGGGGTGCACTGCCACTCTCCCCCAGGATGTGGGTGCATTCACCAGCCCTCTGGATCTCATCGGACCAGAGCCCTTCTATACCACAGTAGAATTTGCTTTTGCCATCAATAAAATATTGGTCACTTTTTCTCCCTTACAAATGCAATCTGGAAATGGGCATTCCCAGACTGGTATTTTGACTCCACTGTCAGGCTTTTCCATATTTCTGCATTGGGCGCTTTGTCCAGCTCATGATCCAGCTCCATCCATCATGTCTGTATCCACACAGGAGCAAAGGGAGAATACATTCTCTCTCCCCTCCCGCCCTTCCTCCTCCCCTCTCCCTTCCCCTCTCCTTTCTTTTAGGTACTGGGGTCTGGACCCAGGACCTTCACACTAAGCTACATCCCCAACCCTTTTTATTTTTTAATTTTGAGACAGGGTCTTGGTAAGTTGCTAAATTTCCTAAGCAATTCTCTTGCCTCCCAGCATGCTGGAATTATAGACCTGTGTCTCCACTTCTGGCTTCTTTTCTTTCTTAATGTTTATAATGGAACTTTCCCAGTACATAAAGAAATGAAGAGAGCCGGGTGTGGTGGCACACGCCTTTAATCCCAGCACTCGGGAGCCTGAGGTAGGTGGAGCGTTGTGAGTTCGAGGCCCGCTTGGGCTACAACGCAAGTGCAAGGCTGGCCTGAGTTACATAGTGCGACCCTGCCTCAAAAAACCAGGGCCGGGAGTTTGACTCAGTGGCTTAAGTGCCTGCCCTGGTAGGCATAAGGCTGTGAGTTCGATCACCGGTGCCGCAAAAAAAAAAAAAAGAAAAAAAGAAATGAAGAGAGTAGTCTAGCAAACCCTATCTGCCCTTCACCTTCTCCAACAATTACACTTTGACCGTTTTTCCTGTTCTCCTTGCTGTCTGACCCTTAGTCACCTCACTCGTCTCCCAAAGACTTCCTGCCAATCCCTAAGATGTGTAAATTTCTGACACCGGGCCCTAGATGATAGACTTGGCAGTGCTTATTTATCTTAGTCAGAGTCTCATAGATAATTGGGGTTTTTTTGTTTTTTTGTTTTTTTGTTTTGAGACAGGGTCTCATGTAGTTTAGGCTGGCCTTGAAGTAACTATATAGCCAAAAAAAAAAAAAGTCATTATGTAGCCCAGTGTGGCCTCAAACTCACAATAGTTCTCTTGCGTCAGCCTCCTGAGTGCTAGGATTACTCAGATATATGGTTGATAACACCAAAAAGGATATGTGAGATGTGCCAGGTGCAAACCTTCACCTGCAGCGGCCAGAGGAAGACAACCCAGGCTCCCACCTCCAGCTTTCCCTCTTGAGTCACAGATCTTATATCCTTTCCTGTCATTAACTCTGGGCCCCATCCCGAACATCTTTCAAAACAAATTGCTTCCTGAGGAGTCATCCTTTGCTATTTGCTTTTGCCTAGAGGCACCGAGAATGGATGGGCCACTGGGCTGGAGTGAAAGGGAGGAAAATGCCTTGTAAAATCGACAGCCTTGCAGTTTGCTGCTAATGAGGCCGCTACCTCTTTTGCACACGGTCTTGGGCTCCTCATGCTTGATCCATGCTCACCACACCAGGGGAAAGGAAGCCTCTTCTCGCTCATAGCCATTTTCCCAGTGCTGTCACCTGGCCCATTTTTCTGTTACAAAAGATCCTCTTAAAATTTACCTTTTCCCTCTGGTGCAGAGATACTGTCAGTGTGAACTGGGTGAATTGTTTGTCCCATCCCATCCCCTGTCTGTGTAAGGGCCATTTCAGCTGTTTAGAGGGAAAGTGAGATGTCCCAGTGTACCACTGAGCTGTGAGGTGCTTCACTGAGAGGGAAGAACACGATTTCCTCTCATCTGGAGAGCCCGGGCGAGTTCTCTGAGTTAATGGGGTTAGGCGTTAAACCCGTCTGGTGTGCAGGCTTTGCACTCACAGTGCTCCGTTGGGCACCAGTGAGTCCCGTGTTTGAATGGAGATGTGGCTTTGTCAACTCCCGCAGGATAGAGAGGTCTTTGCAGGATTTGAGTACATGAGGCTCCGGTTCATTCAGCTTGACTGTGCCCCAAGCTGATTGAAATGTCAAGGCTAGAGTCACTGACTTCGCCCAGCCAGGTGACCAGCCTGCTGCTCTCTTGTGTGTGTGCCTAGGTCAGTGGGACAGTATGGAAGAGTACACCTGTATGATACCTCGGGATACCCACGATGGGGCGTTTTATAGAGCCGTGCTGGCGTTACATCAGGACCTCTTCTCCTTGGCACAGCAGGTAAAACCTATATAGACCCAGATCTTCCGGCAAAGGCGAGGTACTATGCATGGGCTACTGACCCCTTAGCACGTGACACGTATTACACAGGCTGTGTGTCTGCTGGGCTCTGTGAGCTTATTAGAAAGGCCTTGGTGTGCAGAACACACTAGAAAGATGCCAGCACATCGATGACTTGCTGTACTGAGGAGGAAAACTGTTTTGGAAGTTACCATTGAGACTGCCTTGGGAGTTAGCTTCTTGAGCCACCATTGCACCCTTTTATCACCTTACCTTAGCACTCCTTGTAGTAGAGAAGCTGTGAGTTTCACCAGAGGAGGATTTCAGAAGCCAGCAGTTCCCACTTGGCCATAGAAGTCAGTTGCAAGGGCCTCCTGGCCGTGAGGGGTGGCACATATGGATTGCTCCGAAGAAGCCATACTGTGCTGACTTGTAGAGTAGAATAATGTCACAGTTGCATCCCCCTGTCAGGTACCTACTGTCTTAGATGAGGTGCTTGGGTCAATGATGTGAAAGCTTCAGTGATGGGGATGTAGTAATTGACCTTAAACATCCAAAAAGGGAAAAGCTCCATATTTAGTGTTTTAATTGGTATCACAGAAAAGGTGCAAACTGTACTCCTGGGTCATCCACCAGGCTGATTGATATGACCCAGGCCTGGTATGCTGGGTTGTAGACTCAGCAGATCCCAGCCCAAACAGGATCTCAGAGGTACCTTTCATGAGGGCCACCTGGAGCCATTCTCTTCTCTCAAGTGCCCAGTAAGGAAAGTTAAGTGAAGGCAGTTCCCACAGGCTGTCTTCTTGAAAGGCAAGAACAGCTTCCATCTTCTCCTTCATCACCCAAGATGAGTTTAAGCTTTTTTTTTTTTTTTTTTTTTTCTTTCTTTCTTTTGAGATAGGGTCTCACTATGCGATTCAGGCTGGCCTTGAGCTCACTTTGTAGCCCAGGCTGGTCTCAGATTTGCAGCAATCCTCCTGCCTCAGCCTCCCGAGTGCTGGGATTGCGGGCGTGCACCACTATGCCCGGCTGAGTTTAAGTTTTTAAATGCCATACATTTCTTTGATGAGAAACTGAATAATACCTTCTTGAGTCATTCAGATCTGGGAAAAGGTTTCTTCCCTTCTTTGGTGAATTTTTCTCTGCATTACTGGGATTTAGTGAGATAAATAAGTTCTGCAGCGAGTTGGCTAGTTGGGAAGCTCTGAAAGGACCTTGAGCTCCAGGGGTCCTTTGTTTCTCTCCTAGTGCATCGACAAGGCCAGGGACCTGCTGGATGCCGAGTTAACCGCGATGGCAGGAGAGAGCTACAGTCGGGCATATGGGGTGAGTGCCCAATATTCTGCGCATTGTCATTTGTCAGTTTAGAGTGTACTATAACGGGCTCACGGGCTGCTGGAAACATGCCTGTTTCCTTGGCTCAGCAGATAACCAGAAGGGAGGCTTTGAATCAGTCCTGTCTTTTGGAGTGTTCGTAATTAGGTTGGAATGTGATTTATTTCCACCAGGCCATGGTTTCTTGCCACATGCTCTCCGAGCTGGAGGAGGTTATCCAGTACAAACTTGTCCCCGAGCGACGAGAGATCATCCGCCAGATCTGGTGGGAGAGACTGCAGGTGAGCCTAGCAGACAGCCCCATTCAGCCTGCCCCTGTAGGGGCCTGTGCGGGCATTGCACCCACCTTCGTGCTCCCACTGCACACACTTCTCATTCCTCCTCTGCATGCCAGGCACCTAAGCTTCAGATGCGAGAGAATCACCAGTTGTCCAGTCACTGCATCTCTTCTCTAGGAAACAAAATGTGTTTAATAAGTGACACTTGTGACCAGGCAGTTGGAAATCTGAACCTCACAATTGGTAGTTCACAGCCTCAGCTATACAATGGAATCAGCTGGAGAACTTTTAAAAATCCTGATGCCCAGGTCACTCTGCAGCCAGTTAAATCACTATTTCTACAGGTGGACCCGGATCCGTGTCTTCAGCCCCCCAGAAAACTCCAGGGTTCCACCAAAGCAGGGAACACTGCTGTGAACACACTCACTGGCCACCAGTACCCACTTTTTAAACAGGGCTGGCTGATGTTGTCATTCACTAGTTCCTGCAGGTGACAGACAGTTCTTCAGTCAGAGTCATCCAGCACCTCTATTTAGATGTTTCCCACTGTGGATTCCCATAGTAGAGAAACCTTTCAAGACCCCATCAGAGGTTCTGTGTCACATTGTGATCACTGAAGCATGAGGACCTGTCAACTGCAGATCTGTGAGTCTGTAGTCAGAGTATGCTCAGAAATGACAGAAGTCCTCCCAGTCCTTGAGTAGGAGGAGGAGATCACTCCGCACAGGGAGAAAACCATCTAGGGGTGTGACTCGGGGAAAATACTTGTCTAGCGGGTGTAAGACCCTGAGTTTAGCCCCCGGTTCCGCAAGCAAACAGAGAAAACCACTGGTCTTTCTGCTTCTCAGTCACCTCTCTTAAGTTATAAGCCATTTCCTCTTGGCCAGATCCACATGCAGTTCCAAATTCCGTCTCCAGAACAGTGGAGGTTTGTGCTTCCAGGCTTTTCAGGAGGCTGCGACGAATGCTTTGACTCCAGGCTGCATTCCAGGCTTGGAATCTCAGGAACATTCCACTGCCCAGGAGAAAGCAGTGGGTAAATGCAGTCACTCATGGCTCTGAACTGAGCACATACAGTCCTTATACATATTTTATTAGTAACTATAAAATGCCCAATGAATGTTTTGATGGAAAATTGTCTACTGGGCATCAGAAAGGGTTCCACAAGGCAAGCATTTCCCACTAGAGTGGTACACACCCTGGTTTTTTTAAGTGCCAGTAATGGGGTAAAGAGTTTCCAAATCGGAGACCCAGTGAGTCTTTGGACATTCTGTCAAGTGGGCCTTATAAATAGAGCTGGAAGGGAGCAGACTGGGTGAGTCCTGAGAGGGAGGCTCATACCTGAACTTAACCAAGTTCAAGAAGACGCTGTCATCACTTTAAGCCTTTGTGATTTTTCTGTCTTAAGCCAGTAAGATGCTTTTTGGCTTACAGGGAGCCAAACTGTTTCAGCATCTGGGAGAAATTAACTGTTGATGAGACCAAAAGAATCACTCAATGTACTTTTTTCTGTTTTTCTAATTTTTCAAATCATTGTTGTCACACTTTGTGGGATGGAAAGCTGTTACCCAAGGCTGAAAATAAAGCATTATGCGCCTGTGGAAAGTTGGCGCTCATGGATGGCTTGCTGTCAGAACACTCAGTGAGTGCCACCTGGGCTGGAAAGCTGCCATTCTGTGGCCAAGTCATTTAAATTAAAATCCCCAACCAGTGTCTGCCACAGGGCCGTTTGAGAGGTCAGCCTGAGCCGTGCTGGCCTCCTTGCCTGAGGCTCCTGTGCCAGGCCTCAGACTCCTCTTCACACATCTACAAGCTGGAGATCCCAGTTGCTAAACTTTGATTTCTCTGGAGGACAGCTCCATGAAATATACCCATGAAGTGACATCTTGGAAACCCATCTGTCCTCCCAAGTCTGACTTCCTATGAGCACGGATGAAAAAGATGTTCACTTTCCTTTTAGCAATTATGTGATATAAAATTAGCCTAGCCCCTTTGATAATTAATTCACTCTAGTTTTTCCAATTACAAAGAATTCATATGTATAAATTAATGAAGCACTTTACCTACCATATGTAGTTTTTGATTTGAGACAAATAGAAATGAAGAGGAATGAATCTAAGAAATTGGCATAACTTCATTCATTTAATCCCCTCCATAGCCACCTGGAGTTACTATTTTATTCCACTTTATAGATCAGTCACAAAGAGGTTAATTTGCCCAAAGGCACGTCCTAAATGGCAGAGCCGAAAGTAATCTCCAGACCCCCATGACCTCTGCTTCTCAGCTGCTGAGAAGTCCCTAAGAGGTATTTTGCTCACAGCCCCTTGGTAGAAAAACATGGCAACTGTATTGGTGAATGTCCTTTTATTACAATGGATTTCACTGTGGGGAGTTCAGGTAGACAGAGGACCTGTCTAACCCTCCTTTTGAACGTTCCAGGGCTGCCAGCGGATCGTGGAGGACTGGCAGAAAATCCTGATGGTGCGGTCCCTTGTGGTCAACCCTCATGAGGACATGAGGACCTGGCTCAAGTACGCAAGCCTGTGTGGCAAGAGCGGCAGGCTGGTGAGTAGTTGCGTGACCATGGCACGTGGCTGGGTGGTGTTCTTGGTCCAGCCCTGTTGATTACCTGACTGCTCTTGTTTTTAAGGCTCTCGCTCACAAAACCTTAGTGTTGCTCCTGGGCGTTGATCCATCTCGGCAACTTGACCATCCTCTGCCCACAGTTCACCCTCAGGTGACCTATGCCTACATGAAGAACATGTGGAAGAGTGCACGCAAGGTCTGTACTGTGTCTGTCCAACAGACACCACCTTCCCAGAGTGCTCCCCTAGCCTGCTTCCACTGCAGAAAGGAACAGGGTTCCCAGACCGCCTGCCCACCATGGCAGGGTGACTCAGTCAAGGAAAGGCACATTCACGCATGATCAGACCAGTGAGCGTGGTTGCACTTATATTTATTGGTTTCTAGAAAGTGTTGGGATCTAGAAAAGGTTGAGCTACCACCCCTTAAAACAGATTGTTACAAAAGTAACATATACACAGCCAGGCGTGGTTTACAGTACTGTATTCTCAACTACTTGGAAAAACAGGCTGAGAAATCTCAAGTTCAAGCCTAGTCTGGGGAACTTAGCAAGATTTTGTCTTAAAATTAAATATAAACAGGCTGGGAATGTAGCTCAGTGGGTAGATGAGATGGGCCTGGGTTCTATCCCAGTGCCAGGAAAATTAAAATAAAATAAAATAAAATAAAATAAAATAAAATACATAAATAAAATAAAATAGAAAATATTCGTCAACACAAAGTAGAGCTTTTACAAGAGCAATTTGGTTTTCTCGGACTTCTGGTCTCCTTTCATATCAACAGTTTGCATTCAAAAGCAGCAACATCATGCAGGGTGAAACAAGGAGAGAAAATTATCCTGCTGCCAATGTAGGATTCCTCTTTATTTACAAACAAGCCCTTGAGCAACAGATGTGGCTCTCTGGTTTTTGTTTTTGTTTTTTAAACAATCTCTCTGGGTGATGGTGGTAATTATCAAAAAGTAGGCGCTGAAGGTAAAGTCACACATGCTTCAGCTCCCCATGATTTGAGTCCCAGCTGTAGCTGTGGTCCCCAAGCTGGAAGAATGGAAAGCAGGCACTGTTCTTGGGAGGCTGAGGCAGGAGGGTCACACATTCAAATCCAGCCTGGGCAATTTAGTAAGACCCTGTTTCAGAAAAAGTTTTTAAAGGGCTGAGTGTGTAACTCAGTGATAGAGCACCCCTAGGTTCAGTCCTTTAACGAGGGAAGAAAGAATGAGAAAAGAAAAAAGACTGGCACTGAAGTAGAAGTTCTGTCTGGGAGGGCATACTTGAAAATCCTTGGACAGGGTCTAGGGACTTGTTTTGTAGGTGGTTGACACAGTGTGGCTTTCAGAGCCACCCAAAGTGGATCAACAGCCCAGCCCCAGGCGCCCGGTTTCTGACTGGGATTTACCTCATAATAATGACCCAGGTGCAGTTCAGGGATTTTGTTTGTTTTTATTGTTTTGTTTTTCAGTCCCTGTGAGCTCCCAGGCCAGGGCATTTCTGAGTCAAAGTCCAGCTGACTCCAGGCAAATGAGATAAGCAGAAAGTGCTAGATCCCAGTGTCGTCCGGTTTCCTTGTGTGCAGCCTTCAGAAGGAGCCTTGTGGGTGGTATCTCAGCCCAGGACCACAGCCCTGCATCTCTGCAGGATGTGCTCTTTTCTTAGGAGCCCAAATGCTGGTGGGACTGAAACATTTGGGAACCTGTTTAACTTTAGGGTGCTTGGATCTCAAGCCCAGAGCTAGTGATGCCGCATCTTCCTTGTTCAGAAGAAAATACCTTACTAATTGTACTGCTGAGCAGTCACTGTCTCAGCCTTATTCTCTGCATTTTAAGCAAGGACCATGTTCCCTGCCTCATGCGAGATGAAAGTGGGGAAAAGTAGACCCAGTCCTGCAGGAAGGCTTCTGCCGTGGGTGTTCTTCCAGTCTTTTCAGAGGTGAGGTGTCATGGAATCTAGAGACAGGCTGGTCCTTCTGTGAGAGCTCGCTGGCAGGAAGGTCATTGCTGCCCTCACCACCCAGGCACAGTGCTCACAACTGGAGTGCAGGGCCAGCCCCAGCTCTGTGGGCCTGAGGGAGAGAAGTCCTTTTCTCCAAGTGACGGGCCCTTCATTGGCAAGAAGAAAAGATTCACTTTTGCCCTTTTCCCTTCTTGGGAATGGAGAAAAGTTTTACATAGAATATTTTCAGTTCCTTGAAACTTAGTTGCCTTATGCTATAGAGTAGAAAGATACAGAGTTCTTCCATGTGAGATAAACTTAAGTTGGGCTTCAGACTCCCAGGAATACCCAGCCACTCCATTCTGGCAGTTATTTTTTTGTTAACCCCTTGTCGAGTTTTAACTCTGGCTGTATTGTCAGTGACACGGTGCCTGTGGGGACCTGGCATCTGAGTTCCAGGTTTAGTTTCCACCTGCTTGAAGATCACTGAGTTACCTGCTTTTTGGCTATTCATCTGTTTAGTACTACCTATGTCCTTTTTAAGATGGATTTAAGTCTAGCCGATGTAGTTCTCCTGGAGGAAGATCTGAAGGGGTATGTGTCACTTCCTAGTTGGGGGATACTGATGTTCATTTGTCAGAGCTGGTGGTGAGCCGTGGAGCTCTGTGAAGGCAGATGCCTGCAGGAAACAGATGCTGTGTTTGCTGTGGGACACTGTGTCTGCCCTGTCCTCATGCATGGGTTAGTGACCTGAGGAAGAGTTTGTTGTACCATCCCAGCTCTGAGTCAAACCCAATCTCTTGAAGCCAGTTAATTCCTTACATTTAAAAATGTCTCATGCTGGGCATGGTAGCACACACCTGTATCTTAGTACTCAGGAGACTGAGGCAGGCAGCTTACAAGTTTGCGACCAGCCTGAGCAACTTAAATTATGTGCCAAAATATCAAAAAATAAAAAAAAAGAAAAGTATCTGAGGTTGGTCTTGGCCTCCAAGCCAGGGAGTTTCGTTTCCCTTCAGGGTCATCACATCATAGCATGTTTCTATTAAAAGAAAAAAAAAGTCTTATATAATTTACCATAAGGAGACCTGCTAATTATTTGAAGTGTTGATTTTTTCCCTCTCTGCAGCAAAGAACACATAGCCTTTTTTTTTTTTCATAGTTTCTCATGTAAAGATTCCCCTCCCTATGTTAGAGGATTTAGATTTTGCCATGTTTCCATTTGAGCTTTAGGTGTTTGTATACTCAGGCTCCACCCTGAAAGTCCTCTAGAAAGCTATATGGGCCCCAAGTATCAAGATGCTGGCATGTTTGTATGTGACCGGCTGGCACGGGGCTTCCCTCTGTGACACTGTGCTACTCTGCCTGAGTGTAACCATCTGCTCCTCACACGAATGCCCTCTGCTCACTGTACCAAATTGCATGGGTCATAGATCTAGCTGCTGGGGATGCGCTGAAGATTTTGCTTCTGAGCTGTTCATCACTCTGCCATTGAGCTACATCCCCGGCCAGTCCTGTTAGGTTTTTTTGTTTGTCTTTTTGAGATAAGGTCTCACTAAATTGTGCAAGCTGGACTCAAGCTTGCTGTCCTCCTGCCTCAGCCTCCTGAGTGCTGGGATTACAGATGTATGACACCACAACCAACTATTTGATTTTAAATATATAGTTTTTGTTATGCTGGAATGCCCCAGGTGCTGTCAGGTTGCAAACGTATACTAAAGTTTCACTAGTCTGAAACAATTCCCCATAACCCTAATTTCCCTGCAGCAGTATATAGACCATGAAATAAGCACTTCTTCACATTGTCAGGTAGCCATGCATGTGACCTCTCCATGACGTAACTAGACTGGCAGTCGCAGTTGGCGTAGGAAAGCTGAGATCTGAGTGGGATAAGTCATGGACTCCTGGAGAACCCCAGCCCTCTACCAGCAGCACACGCTGCTTCCCTCTCCTAGGAGTCCCACCTGTATTCTGGGGGTTCCGTCTGGAGACCTCACTCGTGTGCCTGTGAGTCGGGTCATGCAGGTGACTGTCTGTGCCTCCACCTTGCTCCAGATTGACGCTTTCCAGCACATGCAGCACTTTGTCCAGACAGTGCAGCAGCAGGCCCAGCACGCCGTCGCCACCGAGGACCAGCAGCACAAGCAAGAGCTGCACAAGCTCATGGCCCGGTGAGGTCCCGCCAGCTTCCATAGCGGGAGGAAGCAGGGCTTGGGGGCAGGGTCGGGGGATTAGTCGTGATGGCCCTTGCCTTCCTCCAGGCAGCCATTGAGCTGTCTGCTACACCGTCGCTGCCTCTGGTCTTCCCAGGGGCCAACAGCTCAGAAGCGCCCCGTGCTCTCCTCCTCCTGGGTCTGGTTAGGGGTTCAACTCACTTTCCAGTGCCAAGTACACTGCTAAGTTGATGCATAAATAAGTTTGATTGAGACAAGTTCCTCATCAAATAGAAGATGGTATAAGACAGCATGAGGCCCAAAGATCAGGCGCTCGTCGCAGCACCCGGAATCCAGTGGCAGCCGGTGGATGTTAGCTGTTAACGTTGTCCCTGTCAACAGGGGGAGGGGAGAAGAGGGACGGGGGAGCCAGGCGGTGTTCAGTAAGAAAAATAACAACTCTCCCCTAAAAAAAGAGAAGATAATACCTTAGAAATGTTTCCCCAGACCTTGTCTTCCTTCTCCATGGTTCAGCGGCCTGCCAGTTCCATCACACAGCACAGAAAGGCTTCGCACCCGCTCCGCGCGCCCCCGCCCCCGTGCCACACGCGCTGTCCAGCTTAGGAGGCCCTTCTGGGGGAGGAGCAACACGGGCTCTGTCCACTTCCTTAGGTGTTTCCTGAAACTTGGGGAGTGGCAGCTGAACCTCCAGGGCATCAACGAGAGCACCATCCCCAAAGTGCTGCAGTACTACAGCGCCGCCACGGAGCATGACCGCAGCTGGTACAAGGTGAGGCCGGCGGGCAGCGGGCGCTACTCTCCGGGTGCTCCCGCCAGGCCTCGGGGCCCTTCTAGTGCTATGACCCTGCTCCTGTGCTGCCTGGAGCCTGCGTTTTTCCTTCCGGCTTCATTGATGCAGAGAGACTGACTCCTTCACTGGACAAACACTTCCTGTGCTGTTATCCTGCAGCCCTGGGGCTGCTGCTGTCCGATGACCTCTGAGCTGCTTGTTTTCTTCCGAGCATTTGGACTCAGAGTTGATCTCTGGAACTTCACCTTCCCTTGGGTCATCTGTGTCTTCTCAGCTTCTTTCAGATTTCCATCCCTGGTGCGTCCTTAGCTCAGAAGTTAACTTCCTTTGTTTTTATTGAAAGGATCTAGTAACATCCTATTACAGTACAGGAAATTTTTCAAAAAGAAAAACAAAATGCTCAGGTGGGACTGGCTGGCAGGGGTGACTCGCAGGTGTACATAGTTGGAGAGCGCACACACCCTCGTCGTGTCTCTGCTGAGGGGCTTCCTAGTAACAGCAGCTCAGTATAGCAGACATCGGTGATTTCTTTCCAGAATCTCCTTAACTTGCTAATACTTTATGAATTTATCTCTCTATGATCAAACTTGCATCTGAAAACTACAGAAGCATTTACAATGAAAATCTTATCCTCATTTCAGCATGCTTTGTGTTAACCTGAAAAACACCCATTTTGTGACAGGAGAATAATCAGAGACCACTCCTTGTCCAAAATTGGAAAACCAAGCCCAGCGGACCCTTGATTAGCAGGCACCTTACTAATTGGAACTATCCCCTAAGCAAAGTTACTTTTCTTCATTTAGCTTTTACAGAAGAAGCAGAACACAAGAAAAAAGCCTGTTTTCAGGAACTTTTGTTTTAGTTGTTCAGAGTATTTTCCAGTATCAGTCCCTTTGGTTTGATGATGTCTTCTGCCGTCAGCCTCTGCATTTGAGCGCTGCTGGTCTTATTTTCCTTGATCCCAGCTCAGCACCTGGTACTTGGTACGTGTGTAAGAGGCACTCACTGAGTAAATGAAAGTAAGGAAGATTGAACTGGGTCACTGCAGAGTTCTTACTCATCCAGTAAAGATCAATTAGGACCTGTCTGTTCTGCTTAGATGGGAAAGTGTACAGTGGACACATCATGCCAAAGGTCTTTAGCAAGCATACAAGGGAATTTCCTAGTTATTCAGAAAGTCCAACCATTAGTGGATTATCTGATGTCCTGCTTTTGGTACAAAGTCACCATGTCCCCAAATCAAACTCTGCACACAGTGGTGTACAGTAGAGTCACACAACTCCAGACCTCAGAGATGTGGTCAGTCCTCCTTTGTCCAAAGAAGCACCAGGCAGGCCTTCTTCCCTTGAGCTGTCGTTGGTTACTGGTTCTCTGCCAGGCCACAGGCTCATCCTCCCTCACTGTCCTTGTTGTCTCTGCCTTCTGCCACCCACTCTCACATGACCTGTGAGGACTTGCCATCACTGCTGACGTGCTGTGACAGCTGTCTGCATGCCCATAACTTCTGCTTTCTTAAATAATCTGTATCATGTACTTTAAAACCCAGGAAGACTGTTTTCCTACAGATAAAGTGGGACCTCCTTGCCCAGCATGCCGCTGCCTCTGTCATCTGTTCCCATCTCTTTGCTGTCCTTCCCCCACCCCGCTCGAGTGTGCCCCACACTGTGAGCAGACTCCTTTTAGCCCTGGTGCTTGATGCTTTCCATCCTGTACCTCTCTCCGTTCTTCCCCTTGCCAGGAAGTCTTACTCTGCGGACCACAGAGGAGGCCCAGTCCCAGCTCTTCCTCAGCACAGCGTCGCTTCCCTCTAAGCTGCTGTGGTCACAACCCTGATGTCTCCCCTTGGCTCTGTCCCTCCAGGCCTGGCATGCGTGGGCAGTGATGAATTTCGAAGCTGTGCTACACTACAAACATCAAAACCAAGCCCGCGATGAGAAGAAAAAACTGCGTCATGCCAGTGGGGCCAATATCACCAATGCCACCACTGCTGCCACCACTGCGGCCACTGCCACTGCCACTGCCAGCACAGAGGGCAGCAACAGTGAGAGTGAAGCGGAGAGCACGGAGAACAGCCCCACCCCATCCCCTCTGCAAAAGAAGGTCACTGAGGTACCCTGCCCTCTGCCTCAAAGAACTGGCCAGCGCAGGTCTCAGAGCAGTGGAATATTGGTGACACTAAGGGCCTGAGGTTTTCTCTGCAGTAAATATACAATACCATTTGCCACTGCGGGGTATAGGGGTGCAGAGCTGGTTCTACCTGTAAGCATGTATCTGGGGAGCTACCAGCCAAGTTGAGAAGGCTCCTTCACTTCCCACTCAATGAGCACATTCTCCTAATGCATTATACCAAGGTGTGGGCAGCCCCCATATCTGCCAGGCCACTCCCAGGCAGGAGCCTGGGGAGTCTCTGTGCCCTGCATTGTTCTCTTCCCTTCCCGCTCCCCACAAGCGGTCAGTCCAGCATGCACCTGGGAAGCAACGGCCCAGAGAGTAGCCCCCTCCTCCTGCCACCCTTTCAGGAAGCCACCCTCACCCCAAGACAGTGGCAGTTATGACTCAGTTGCCATTTATTGAGTGATTTTAGTACATTAAGTGGTTTAACACTCAGAATTGCCCTTTAGAGCCGGCATGGAGGTGCACATCTATAGTCCCAGGACTCAGGAGGCTGAGGCAGGGGAATCACTTGAGTTCGAGGCCAGCCTGGGAAACGTAGCAAGACCCTGTCTCAAAAAAGTGAAAGGAAAAAAAAACCCTGCCCTTTGAAGCAGGTACTCTTAGTATGTAACTGCACCCATTTCCCATTTCATGAATGAGAATAGTGAGGCAAGGGCCTGGGGGTTGTTGCTCACCTGCCTAGCATGCATAAGGTTCTTGGTTCAGTCCCCACAAAAAATAAAGGAAGAAAGATAAAGCTGGGAAAAGAATGTGAGCTAACACCTTCATTCCAACAGGACTTGTCCAAAACCCTCTTGCTCTACACTGTCCCTGCCGTCCAAGGCTTCTTCCGTTCCATCTCCTTGTCACGTGGCAACAACCTCCAGGATACACTCAGGTATGAGGGAAGGGGAGAAGGAAACTCTGGGGGCTGGGTTAGTGCAGGACACAGAAGCCACACACGCAGGTCTCTTTCCCTTCCTCACCCCATCAGTACAGCCGAGCACAGCGTCCAGGCCTTTCTTGGCCTGCGCTTGAGGAGTGATTGCTGACCAGACACACACACACATCCTACAAATGAGACCCCCAAAGATAAGGAGAAGCTTGAACTCTCCATGTGTGATCTGTCTTGTTGGGAATAACTACCATCTGTCTGTCACGGTGTTTCTTTTCTTTTCCTTTCTTTTCTTTTCCTTTCTTTTCTGTCTTTCTTTGGTACCAGAAATCAAACTCAGGACCTTGTGCTTGCCATGCCCATCCCTGGCCCTGTCACAGTGTTGCTTACACCCCCCTGCATCTTTGAGAGGTCTGAACAGCCCAAGCCCACTGACCAGGAGGCCGGAGGTGACCAGCGCAGCCCTCCTTTGTTCAGGGTCTCTGACCTGCTCAGTGCCCCTGCTCTGCAGGTGACTCGTCCGTGTATGCAAATTGCTGTGCTCTTAGGTGACAGTGGCTCGTGTGGACTGGGAAGGAGCACTCATTGGTTTGGGACGATCCTCACGGATCAGTCAGGAGCTCTGCCACACGTGACAGCTGCTGTTTCTCCAGAAGAGATGAGAACAAATGACAAAAGCTGGAAAACTGAATTTTCTATGTGCCTTTCTCATTGTCTTTTCCAGAGTCCTTACCTTGTGGTTTGATTATGGCCACTGGCCGGATGTCAATGAAGCCTTAGTGGAAGGAGTGAAAGCAATCCAGATTGATACTTGGTTACAGGTAAGACGTCCGCTTCAGGTAGGGATGAGTCCGATTCTCGAGCCTCTGTTTCCCTTGGGAATCACGCTGTGGGTGGAGCACCGAGGCAGTGTGCGTTGTACAGTGAGCAGTCAGGAAGTAGAGCTTGAGCCCGAGGTCTGCACTCCGTGTTCTCTTTAGCTCCTTTAGAGATCTGGAGGGAAGCCAGGCATGGTGGCGCACACCTTTAATCCCAGCACTCGGGAAGCTGAGGTAGGAGGAGCGTTGTGAGTTTGAGGCCTGCTTGGGCCAGCCTGAGCTACATAGTGGTACCCTGCCTCAAAAAAACTAGGGCCGGGAGTTTGGCTCAGTGGCTTAAGCACCTGTCTGGCAGGCGTGAGGTTGTGAGTTCGATCCCCGGTACCACAAAAAAAAAAAGAGATCTGGACGGAATGCACCATTTCAGAGCCTAACAGGCAACCAAAACCAGTTACACAGGTTATAGTTTGAAGAATAACTAGAGTTATTTACATGCTGCTTACTGTATCTTTCTAAATACTAGGTTATACCTCAGCTCATCGCAAGGATAGATACACCCAGGCCCTTGGTAGGACGGCTCATTCACCAGCTTTTGACAGACATTGGTCGGTACCACCCCCAGGTATGTGGTGAACCTGGGCGCCTTCGAACCTAGCCACTCACCTTTGATTTGGTGGGCAGCCTTTGAGAGTCATGGTGCAGGTATGAAGAACTGGGTACTCAAGCCTGGCCCAGGGCACAGTCCCAGTGGCCCAGTGTCTCCTGCAGTGAGTCCCCTCCAAGGCAGTGTTTGCTCCCTAAGGAACTCATGGGGTCTCACCACCTCTTTTGCCGTCCTTCCAGGAGCTGAGGGTGGGCTCCTTTCACACAGCCCTTTGCAAATGTTCCTGTGTTTGCTTCAGGCCCTCATCTACCCTTTGACGGTGGCTTCCAAGTCTACCACGACAGCCCGTCACAATGCAGCCAACAAGATCCTGAAGAACATGTGTGAGCACAGTAACACTCTGGTCCAGCAGGCCATGATGGTGAGTCTGGAGCCAAGGCTCTCAAGAGACCGCCTCACACTCCGCTGGCCACCAGGCCGTCCCTCCTGAGTGCAGCTCATCCTTGGTTCTTCTCCTCCTCCCACTGATCCAGGTGAGCGAGGAGCTGATCCGCGTGGCCATCCTCTGGCACGAGATGTGGCACGAAGGCCTGGAAGAGGCGTCTCGTTTGTACTTTGGGGAGAGGAATGTGAAAGGCATGTTTGAGGTGCTGGAGCCCCTGCATGCGATGATGGAACGGGGCCCCCAGACCCTGAAGGAGACGTCCTTTAATCAGGTAGGGGACATGTAGACATGAGGATACCGCTGGGGCCTTCATCAGCCTCCTTTCCTCCACTCTCTCCCACCTTGAATAAAACGCCTTCCAGCAGAGGTCACGGTGATTAAAATCACCCGAAATGTACTTTTCACTAATCATAAGAACCCTCCTGAATTGTTTTTCGTTTTGGTTTGATTTGGTTTTGTAATGGTGTTTTGGTGTCGTTTTCCGGTGCTAGGGATTGAATCCAGGGCCTTGCATGTGCCAGGCAAATGCTTTACCGCTGAACTGCACCCCAAACTCCCTCCTGAAATGTTAGTAGAAAATCAAGGGTTCCTCAAGAGTTCGTCTTGCCTTCCCTCTAACTTTCCCTGCCCAACGAGTCGGCCTCGTGGTCTGCGAGCTGCACAGCTGCTCTTGCTCACCAGTTTCCTGCCAGGGCCTCACTCAGGGCTGTAGCCCCCTGGCTTGGTGGCCACGTTTGACAACTTGTACGTTTGCTCTGCTTTCACTGTTAGGCCTACGGCCGAGATCTGATGGAGGCCCAGGAGTGGTGCCGCAAGTACATGAAATCAGGGAACGTCAAGGACCTCACCCAAGCCTGGGACCTCTATTACCACGTGTTCAGACGGATCTCAAAGCAGCTGCCCCAGGTAGGGTTGTCAGACTTCCAGCAAGGTTCGCCGTCAGCACAGTCCTTTCTGTTATTGCCTGTGAACTTCCTGCATCTGCTTCTAAGAATCTGGTTCCATTCCTACCTGCAGATTCTGGGACAAGTAACCACTTAGAGTAATCCATTGAAAATAGTTAAATTGCATTTAAAGGGCCGGGAGTTTGGTTCAATGGCTTACACACCTGTCTGGCAGGCGCAAGGTTGTGAGTTTGATCCCCGGTGCCGGAAAAAAAAAAAAATTGCATTTAAATTCCTCCCTGGAGGCAGAAAATGTAATCATTTGGTAATTATTCACAGCTCACATCCTTAGAGCTGCAGTATGTTTCCCCAAAACTTCTGATGTGCCGCGACCTTGAATTGGCTGTACCAGGAACATATGACCCCAACCAGCCAATCATTCGCATTCAGTCCATCGCCCCATCTTTGCAAGTCATCACATCCAAGCAGAGACCCCGGAAGTTGACCCTCATGGGTAAGGACCATCATGCCTCCTGCCACTTGCTTCTCCCTCCCATGCTGGCTGAGTGGCCTCCCCTGGTTTGCTCAGAGCTGTGGGTGGTGAGCTGGTGGGCATAGACAGATGTGGGGGATGAAAGGCTACTGCGAAGCACTTGCGAGCTTTGGGCCTCTCACACATGCCTTTACCATTGTAGTCTCTCTTTGTGGGATATGATTATATGAAATGAACCAACTAAAATAGAAATGAATTCTCACAGTGAGGTTTGTTAAAAACTCCCTCGGGGATGGTAGTTGTTACTTCCATGGGACAGTTGAGGGGCAGCCAGGGTACTCTGGTGACATCTTGTGGTCTCTTGCTCTTAATAACGCTGTTTCTTAAATGTAGTGGTTACTTGCCAGTGCCAGTTAATTGTGGTCCACAGGTAATAGTCTCTCCAGGGGTCAGTATCTTCTAATACATAGACATGGTCACTCAGCTTCTCTGGGTGTTTGGTTTGGTTTCCTTTACTGGGGGTGGAACCCGGGGCCTGAGCTACCTCAGCCTTTTTTTTATTTTTTATTTTGACACAGGGTCTCACTAAGTTGCCCAAGATAGGCTCAAACTTTCTATCCTCCAGCCTCAGCCTGCCAGAGTGCTAGGATCACGGGCATGCCCCACTACACCCTGCTCTCAGGGTGGCTGATTAAGTTTAATGAAGTAATGCTTCCAGAGGCATGAGCAAAAGTTAGGAGAACTGCCAGGAGCTCCCAGGAATGAGCATATTGAGGCGTTTCCCCAGGCCTGAAAGGGCAAGAGTAGACCCTGGAAAGAGGCCGTCCAGATAGATAGGAGAGACGTGGCAGCTCTAGAACTGTGGCCAGGTCGAGTGGGGCACAAAAACCCTGGCCTCACCTTCTTCCTGTCTCCTGACCTACTGCCCACGCCCTCGTTGGTCCCATCCAGCTGGGACCCCATGTTGTGACTGGTGGGGTTAGGGTTCTGAAGACAAGACAGAGTATGCCAGGGAGGAGTGACTACAGAGAACCTCTGCACATGATCATTCCTGGTCCTCAGAAACAGCTTTTTTGTTTGAATTTGAGCAGTTTTGGTCACTGAGGGACCATGAAAAGCAGACCTACTCTTTTTCCTCAATTCTAGTAGAGGTTTTTTCTGTCTGCAGGGCACGTGTTAGGTGAGGTGTTCACAGTCTCTAGGGCCTTTGGCGTACGTAGGCAGCTCCAGCCAGCAGATAGGAAAACCTCCACTCTGCTCTCACTGCTCCCACAATTCCTTGCAGGCAGCAATGGCCATGAGTTTGTCTTCCTCCTGAAAGGCCATGAAGACCTGCGGCAGGATGAGCGGGTGATGCAGCTCTTTGGCCTGGTCAACACCCTCCTGGCCAATGACCCAACGTCCCTGCGCAAAAACCTCAGGTACTCAAAACACCATGGAGATGGCGAAGCTTCAAGGAGTCGTCTGTCTTGTTCTGTCTGTATAATCCTGCCTTTAGCAAATCAGTTAGAAAAGTATGTACCTGGCAGAAAGCTCTCAGTACCCAGGTACCTGACACAGAAAGAAAATTCTCCAGAATTTTTAGGGTGCCCTCATTGGGAAATTCCTTTAGTAACCTCCAAAGACTCCGTAAGGGAGCGATTTGAGTTTAGACTAGGGTCTGCAGATTTGGTGTATTTTACCGCTTGTGGAATCAAGTCCCAGACAAACTGCTCCTGTGCTCAGTGCTATTAATCCTCTTCACATTAAGACCATGGATAGGCTGGGGATGTAGCTCAGTGGCACAGCGCCTGCCTGGCAAGCACAAGGTCGTGAGTTCAATCTGCAGTACAAAAACAAGAAAAAGAGAGATCATGGTTATTACACTGAGGGGTTCTTTTAGCCTCAGAAGTAGTCACTCACTGCTCCCCCAGAGCTGGGCGTTGTCAGGCAAGCCAGGAAGCCCTAGCTTCAGTGTGGTCCAGGCACCTTCCCTCTAAGTCTTTGTTGTCACAAAGACTGACACACTGCCCGCCTCTGCAGCCAGGGCCAGTCTGCTGTGTCCTGAGCTGACCAAAGATGTGCTCTCTCTTTCCTGCCGGTCTCCGGTGGACGCCAGCATCCAGAGATACGCCGTCATCCCTTTGTCGACCAACTCAGGCCTCATTGGCTGGGTGCCCCACTGTGACACGCTGCATGCACTCATCCGGGACTACAGGGAGAAGAAGAAGATCCTCCTCAACATCGAGCATCGCATCATGCTACGAGTACGTGACGAGGCTGCCAGACCCAACGCCTGCAGTGGCTTGGAGGCCATGCACCCATCAGGGACCGGCACGGGGCTGCTTTTCTAGTCCACCTATGTATGTGCATGGCTGAAAAACCTATGAGAGGGAATTTGCCATTGAAGAAGGCTTAGTGAGGCGACTCTTAAAGCAGATAACCTTCTCTAAGATACTGCAGGGCTATAAGCCCAGCAATTAAGTTTCATTATCTTAGACAAGACGGGACAGAGAAACAAACATCAAGCCTGATGTACACAATGCATTCGAGAAACCTTGGCTAGGAGATGTGTAAGAAACAGGAAAGAGAACTGTGTGTTACCCCAAACCTTGTATTCACCCGCACAAGGAGACTTGTCCTGGAGTCTCTCCCTTGTGCTCCAGGAGTGCCCATAGTCATCCAGTTAGAGTGGCCACCACAGTGTTCCTATTTCCCTTACCCTTTTGGCTGTGTCCTTTGGCAAAATTAGAACCCAGCTCTCCCTGGCCCCGAGCCTGTTTCCTCCTAGATTGCAGCTGCTCTGACTGCGTGGTTGTGTTGTGACACAGATGGCTCCGGACTATGACCACCTGACTCTGATGCAGAAGGTAGAGGTGTTTGAGCATGCCGTCAACAACACAGCTGGGGACGACCTGGCCAAGCTGCTGTGGCTGAAGAGCCCCAGCTCGGAGGTAGGGTGGCCGAGGGGATGGATGAGTCCCCTTGGATAGGCTGCTGTGGGCTGTACACTCTGTCATAACAAAACAAAGGTTGGCCTTGTGGTTTAGCACATTAAGAGTAAGTAGTTCAATGTCCTCCTGTTTATGAAAGTACTTATGTCCTTTATACATTACCAGTAGTTTTTTTCGTATGTGATGTAAATGTCCGGTTCATTTGGGTTTTTTTAATTATGTTAATGTTTTTGAAATACACTTTTTCTTTTTGAGACATGGTCTTGCCATGTATTTTAGGCTGGTTTTGAACTCACTATAATCTAGGCTGGCCTCAAACTTGAAGCAATCCTCCGATCTCAGCCTCCCAAGTGCTAGGATTACAGGTGTGTCCCACCACACCCAGCAAAATAGATATCTTTAAAAGAGGATACCAGCAGGGTGTGGTGGTGTATGCCTGTAGCTGCAGTACTCAGGAGGTTGAGGCAGGAGCACTGTGAGTCAAAATCAGCCTAGATTACAAAACTGAGACCGTCTCAAAAAAAACCTAAACTAAAAGAAAATACTGAATTTTCAAGTTTCTGCCTTTGGTTTATATTCAGAAAAGCCATTCCACCGCATACTTATGTGTCTTTAGGTATATTTTCTTAAACTTAATTACAAGACTTCTTAAACATTTAAATCCTAACCCAAATTAGAATTTGACTAAGACATAATTAATTTTTTAAATGTAAATTGATATCACCACACTATTTACCAAGTGATCTATCCTTTCCCCAGTATTTCAGATTCCACTTTCATTAGGCACTAAATTCTTGCGTGCTCTTGGGTGTCTTACTAGGGCTTCTATTGTGTCATTGCTCTTTCTGCCTGTTTCTCCTCTGTTACCGTGGCAGTAACACGAGTCTCTTCCCAGTGGCTATGTTCCGATATTTTTCCTTCCACATAAAGTTTGGGTTTTTTTTTTGTTTGTTTTTTTGCGGCACCAGGGATGGAACTCACAACCTCGAGCCTCATAGACAGGCACTTAAGCCATTGAGCCAAACTCCCTGCCCTAGTTTTTTGAGGCAGGGTCGCACTATGTAGCTCAGGCCAGCCTTGCGCTCACGTTGTAGCCCCAGCTGTCCTTGAACTCTCAATGCTCCTCCTACCTCAGCCTCCCGAGTGCTGGGATTAAAGGCGTGTGCCACCACACCCGGCTTTGGGGTCATTTTGTCAAGATCCCTAAAACATTGCCAGTGAACTTTTATTGGAACTACAGTAAAAGTGTCAAATACTTTGGGAGGATATTACATCTTCACAATCAAGTGGATATTCTAAAATATTTTCTTCTTTTGGTTTTGTTTTTTTCTTTTTGTTTTTTTTGAGACAGGGTCTCACTAATGTAGTTCAGGCTGTCCTTAAAACTCACTGTGCAGCCCAGACTAGCCTTTAACTTGCAGTGATCCTCATGCCTCAGCCTCCCAGGTGCAGATTACAGGCATGTACCACCATGCCCTGTTCCAGAATACGTATTTTCCTTTACTCAAGTCCTTGTATTCCTAAGGAAAGTTTATTTGTTCATCTAAACCTAGCACATTCTAATTACATTTATTCTAAGACAGAGTTTAGTCGTAGAATTATGAAAGGGGTCTTTAAGCCATTTTACATCCTACGTAGTTG